>CM060463.1:3968341-4118341 GCA_030544235.1 Lepturacanthus savala
AATACATAAAATGACTGTTAGTGACTCAACTGATATATATTATATGAATGAAATCTTTGAAAAAACTGGGCTTTAAATGGGCTAAGTATAAAATGACAGCTTTGTCTATAGTCTTTGAGTTGCAGCCCTAATCCCGAATCCTCGGCATGTCCGATTTTGCCGTTGGAGACATTTATACTGAATTTCTTGTTCATGTAGAGCTAGAGAATTAAATGTCTGGGCCGATATTGCAGATCGGTGTGTAAGTGACTCAAAAACTAGTTTAAAGTCCTTTTTAGAAAGTGATGCAATGGATCTTTTTCACAGCCACCAGGTGTTAGCAATGAAGCTAAAGATGCATTCAGGTCAAATAGTCATGCTACACTAAATGCACCTTAATTAGTTAGCATTAGCATTGGTAATACCTGTTTATCTATTTGGCTGCTGTGAAAAGGGCATTAAAGGCAATAAATCTCATTATAGTGAAGCTTATAGTGTATTTCTTGATTTCTATAGTAATTTTAAGAAGGGTGTGGCAGTATAATGAATTGTATTAAGAAAAAAAACATGTTTTTAATATTGTGCTTCCTCATGTTCGTTTGTGCTAATTAAACCACATTGTTACCCTTTCTAATGATTATAAACCTTGAAATAATTTCTACAGATATTAATTGATATTTTAAGCACAGTTGGATAAACATTTTAAGAGCAGCCATATTGGCATAAAGTGATGAAGATATTACCAATTAAGCTAATTAAGGTTAATTAGGGTGCATTTATTATGCATGTAGGCTTCAGTAAAGAACTCCTCAGGTTTCCACATCACACTTAAAACTGTATTTTGAACTATTTGTGACGTCACAAGTCCTGCTCTGCTTCCACCAAAATTAAAAAAATCTATTAGAATACAGATTACACCCCCCTCCCAACAACAATCAGTGCAGAGTAAACAGTATTTCTTGATTTTATGAATTGTATTGAGGAAAAAAATACAATATATATATATATATATATATATATATATATATATATATATATATATATATATATATATATATATATATATATATATATATAATAAAAAATGGGAAAACAAGGCAGTACAAGTTGATAGGAATATTTAAAAAATCTATTAGAATACAGACAGAGTAATCTATACAACACATACATACTATAATGAAATATTACATTTATTACATAAAAACGAATCTGTAATCTTGATTAATTGTGCAAAGAAATAAAAAAAATGTGCTAAATTTCAATTAATGGAGTAAAAGTTCATAAGGATATTACAAATATATTATAATACAGATATCCCCTCATATACTGTAATGGAGTATTACGTCATTACTTTACAACCACTGATTGTAAATTGTTTTATTGTCGAAATAAATAAAGATTTAATTTAAATTTAAAAATATAACAGATCCTTAATTAGTGTGATCGTTAACACCTGTTTACCTACTAGTTCACGTCAATATGGCTGCTGTGAAACGGCTCTATTATAGAACAGAGCAGGTCTCGTGCTGTTTATTTTGGGGGTACCTGTCGCCTCGTGTCACCTGAAGTGACTCGTGCAGTTTTGTTGCGCGTGAGCCGATGGCTTCACAGGCGGCGCTCGCAGCGAGGAAAGGGGGTTTTTATTTGGGTTTGTGGTGTGTTGGGGGAGGGGTTGTGTTTCTCCAGGAAGAGACCTGCGGTAACATTTACAAAAAAAAAAAAAAAAAGCGAGAAAGACCCGTTAAAACGTGCTGGACTCGACCCCCTGGTTTCCCACGTGACCGTCGCGGAACAACAACAACAACCCCAAAAAATGACTTTCATTATCAAACCGCACGCGCTCGTTTTTTTTTTTTTTTTTTTTACAAAACAAGAGCGACCCCCACCCTTCAAGAAGCCACGGTCAAAGTTCACAGGAAGCTGGGGGGCTGCCATTTTTTCCCTGCTGCTGCTGCTACTGCTAACGCTTCACGGTAGATGCTAAAGCGACGGGGAGCGGCGGCTCGCTTCTGTTTTTTCGGGTTGTTTCGCAGCTCGTTCCGCGCGCACGCAATCCGCCTTTTTTTTCTCCTCCGACGCCAACACCCGCGCGCTGTTTATTGGATGAATTCGGCATGGAGAAAGTAGCGGAGCCGTCTTGGACTTCTTCGTACACCTACCAGGTGAGCAAGCACAGTGCGGAGATGCTACACAACCTCAACGCGCAGAGGAAAGATGGAGGCAGGTTCTGCGACGTGATCCTGCGCGTCGGCGAGGAGAGCTTCCCCGCGCACAAGGCGGTGCTGGCGGCGTGCAGCGAGTACTTCGAGTCGGTGTTCGGCCGCCAGTCGGAGGGCGACGCCAGGGAGCTGGAGATGCACACGATCAGCCCCAAAGTTTTCAGGGACATCCTGGACTTCGCCTACACGTCCAGGATCGTGGTGCGGCTGGAGTGCTTCCCGGAGTTGATGACAGCTGCCAAGTTTCTGCTGATGCGCTCCGTCATCGAGATCTGCCAGGAGGTCATCAAGCAGTCCAACGTCCAGATCCTGGTGCCGACCTCCCGGGGCGGGGACGCCAGCCTGTTCCAGGCCACGGCGGCGGCCACGGAGCTGGGTTTCCCCGTGGCGCAGCAGGAGTTGGTGAACGGGTCCGGGCTGCTGGTGAACGGGCAGAGCTTCGGTGGTGGTGGTGGCGGTGGCGGCGCGCAGATGCTCGTGGACGGGAGCGAAGAAGCGGCCGCCGCGGTGTTGCTGGAGGACGGAGGCGGAGGAGGCGGCGGGGAGTCGTCGTCGGTGCCGATGTTGCAGCCGGTGGAAGGGCTGTCCGTGTCCCCGTCGGCGGCGGAGATCACCGGGAGCATGTTCCATCACGACGCGGGCTCCCCGGGGTCCAAGCGGAGCAGGGGGAGACCAAAGAAAGCGGTGGAGGCGGTGCACTTTACTCACGGCAAAGACAACGGGCTGTTTCCGTGCGGGACCTGCGGGAAAGCGTTCACGGAGGCTTCACGCTTGAAGAATCACGAAGCGCAACACGGAGCCTCCACCGGCGGCGGTGGAGGAGGAGGAGTAGTAGTTCACGGCGTCGGTGACAGCCTGTCCGCACCGGGCGGCATCAGCCTGCTGTCCCAGCCGGGGCTGCTGGAGAACGGCGTGCAGATGCACGCGGGGCTGACGCTGGACAACGGCCGCAAGCGCGAGAGGACCCGGCGGCACGTCGGCTGTGACATTTGCGGGAAAGTTTTCCGCGACGTGTATCACCTGAACCGGCACAAGCTCTCGCACTCCGGGGAGAAGCCGTACGCGTGCCATGTGTGCGGGCTCCGGTTCAAACGCAAGGACAGGATGTCGTACCATGTGCGGTCCCACGACGGCTCGGTCGGTAAACCGTACGTGTGCCAAAGCTGCGGGAAAGGTTTCTCAAGGTGAGCGGACGCGTTTTTTATGCCATTCGTTTCATGCGTAAAACGGATAATAAACGCGTAAAAGGGGAAATAAGTAGAATACAAAACACACGAGGTGTACGAACAATACATTTTTGAATATAAATGTAAATTTCATTATAAAATAAGTGTAGAGTTTTAGTCCAGCTCCATTAACAAAGCACCTTTATGTTCCCAATGATCCAGAACATTATGCTGTGTTGTTTTATTGTGATTAGAGATATAAATATACATAAATTATATATAAACAGGAAGTATAACCAGTTTAGCATAATTTCTACCCTTACGATTCCATACAAGATAATAAACACTGTAGGAAATGCAGACAAACACGTTGTTTATTCAGTCAACTTTAACAGCAGCGGCTGCGTAAAAGATCTAAATCTAGCGTCTAAATTCTCCAGAAAAGGGAAGAGGTAGTTATGACATTCGGCGTAAAACGTCAGTTTCTGCGGTTTTCTCAACAGCAGAACCGTTACAGCTACTGTCTTGTCATCGGTGTAATTTGGCTGCAACAATAAACCACTTTCCCAGGCTCCGTGTCCTCAGGCCCTGCTGCAAAAACACGCTGTCGCCCCCTGCTGCCGCGGAGGGGAACATGCGGCAGGATGAGGCGAGGAAAAATAGGCACATTTTAGGAAAAAATAAAGAAAAATGCAGGAATTTGGTTAAAGAGTGTGACAAAGCAGATTATTGTCATGATTTGAACTGGAGTTAAAAAGCAGAAAAGAGTTGTTTTTTTTTGTTTAAAAAAATTAAAACACATGCTATCAACTAGTTTTATATTCTAGGTGGATTAAATATTTAAATATCTTTTTTTTTATCACAGCCCTGATAAAGGTTTTTGACTTTCTCATCTTTGCCAAACATTAATTGTGACTTACCCATATAAATATGCACACGTTATACTGCCAGCAATAATAAAAACGATCAATAAATACCATAACCCATTAGCATTCATAGTGGAATTAAACATCCTTACAGCACATAAAGTACTAGCTAAGCTAAGAGCAAATCCATTGAATCCATATGATTGATATGATATAATTTTCTCTTAAATTACTGTTACTCATTCTGTGTATTTTTAGGATTAATCATTATTTGAGTGTTCATAGGAATCTACGTTTCCGCTGTTTTGATAAATAGTTAATGAGTTAGTACTAAAATAGTTATGGGAACATTAATGTATCCGAGAAAGTGCAAGTTTTATAGTTATTTATATTAAATGTGTGGTACCATAGGATCCAAAGCATTCAATAACATGAGCTTTGATCCATGTTTATTTTGTCTACCAATTAAGGCATTATTACTATAGTTATTTATTAATGAAATGAGATAATACAACAGACTAACTTTGCATAAATCATGTTTGTGATGAAGAAATCGATTTTACCAAGAGACAAATGGAAATAAAGGAGGATTTAACCTTTTCTCATTTTCATTTGTGTAGAAATTATATAGAAAGAGTCTAATCTGTACAGGCCAGACAGGCCGTGTTTATTCGTATAACACATTTTAACAACAAAATAATTCAAAGTGCTTCACATAAAACATTTCAACCGTTATAGTCGAACGCCAATTTGCATTTGTTCCAAATTAAACCACAAACATCTCCCCAGAATGTGTCTGTATATTATATTCAGCCTCCAAAAATAAATTAAATTCTTAAGTGGGTACAGCAGAAAGGCCAACTAATGTCCTCAGTCAATTATCGTGCTTCACTGTGTCTCATCCCCGGTTTGGTTTTAATGCCAATTTGCAAGTTGAGGGCGTCTGTTTTGAAACATCCGCGGACGAATAAATAATTTAATTGAAGTGTGTCTCTCTTGACTTTAGAGGCTACAATCATTCCTAATGCTACCAACATGAACTCTAATTTAACAGATGTATAGGCTGTGTTCTGCTGTTTCCCTGTTCTGTAGGATTGGAGTTAACTCTTTAGGCGCTAAAGGATTTTTCTTTCTAAAATGTGCGATTTTGACGTCTTAAATTGAAAAGGCTATAACTTTAATATGATAAGAGATAGAGACATCACATCATGATTATAGAGTATTCATGAAATGTCAAATGGCAACAATTATCTATTACGTTTTTCCAAAAAGCTGTGATATAAAGTCTGTTTTTACAGTTGGGTGTCAAAAGGGGGCTTTTATTTTGAAGGACAAACTATTTATGAGGTCACATGACCAGGATTTCCTGTTTGCTCTTGGACTTTTGACATGTGAGCATCACTGTCTTACAATCAAGGGTTTTCACCAAATAAAAAATGTAACTTCAGTTTATTTAAGTTTTTTTTTTTTTCTAATATACTAAAATTTGTCACCATATAGAAACAATATGCAAATATGGAAAAATTCTAACCCTATTGGAAAAAATCTGCCATTTTAATAGAGGGTCTCGATTAATATGCTCAGATTTCCATGCAGTGTAAGAAAAGAACCTTCAGCTGTGTGGAAATATATTAGTAATTGATCATATTTCCCTTTTTTTCTATCCAGACCAGACCACCTGAATGGACATATCAAACAAGTTCACACAACGGAGAGACCCCACAAGTGTCAGGTGACTTTTTAGAATCCGACTGTCGGACTGAATGATTTGATTGTCGAGGGAAGGATGTTGACGCTTTTTTTTTTTTTCCCCCGTCATTTCAGATTTGTAACGCCTCTTTCGCTACGCGAGATCGCCTCCGGTCACACCTCGCGTGTCATGAGGACAAAATCCCCTGCAAAGTGTGCGGCAAGTTCCTGCGAGCCGCCTACATGACGGACCACCTCAAGAAACACAGCGAAGGAACCCACAACTACTGTGGCATCTGCAACAAAGGTAAAACTCTGAAAAACGCAGCTCTGAAACCGGCCGTTTCTCATGTCCTGACGATATTCAGGTGGATATAAAACTGTCTAATCCAGCGTCGGTCTTGTGTCAAATGCCCTTATTAGATTTAGTCAATTATTTGTTTTTTAAGTGCAGGTTGATAGTGATGTTAATTAAAATGAATCCAGGCAGGCGTCTGTAACAATAGGAATTATTGTTAGGAACCTTTGTTTAGTTCAGTGTGACACAGGGACATGTTTTGAAGTGACACCACCAGAGTTACCAGACAAAACTGAATGTTCCCTACACGCTAACCGTTTAATAAAGTGTGTAACTCAGCAGTAGCAGAGAGTAGCTTCTGGTGATGAAGGAACAGACGTCGCCGCATTTAGTGCCGACAGCACTGATGGATGAGACACACACACATTTGGCAACATCAGTGAAAGAGAAGTACAAAACCTGACTGTGATGATGAAAAAAAACAAGACAAAATCGACTTTACTGAATAACTTACACACACTCACAATAAAAAAATGCCTTTACTGGATAAGCGGCACTTGTATTTCTCCATCAGTGCTGTCGGCACTAAATGCGGCGACGTCTACTGGTTTAACCTGCTGTGTTACACACTTTATTAAACTTGTAGAATAGACTATATTAAGATAATTTACAGCATTTGACACAAGACTAAAGCACCAGGAATAAACTCACCAGCATTTATTTGCTCATTATTGCTAAAAACAGCTGAGGGGCATGTGTAACTTTGCGTAGCTCCAGGCAATAATTGGTTGAGAGAATTCTATAAATCCACGTTTTTAATCCCAAAAGTTAAAAATGCCTCCCTCCCCAGTCACTAGAATAGAGCAGAATCCAGTGTGAGTGGTGCTCTGGTGTTTGTTAATTGACTCTGGGTCCGTTCCTGCATCACATTTGTCGCCAGGTGAGACACTTCTGTAAAAAGTGGAGCCTGGTTGTCCATCAGAAATACCCACCTGATGGAAAATGCATTGTTTTAATTCGAATATCGCAGGGATGTGGTGCAAAAATCCTGGTAATTCCTTTTTTTGGCGTATTTGGTCTATAGTGAAGATGAAGCGACTGAATGTGACAAATACGTGTGAATGAAAGTCTGTTTTTTTTGTGGCGGACATCTTCCTTTTCTGCCTGAACCGACTCCAACTGAGCTGGAGAACTTCTTGTGAACATGTGAATGGCTTAAAATAATCCACCGGTTCCTCAAATCAGTTTTTATTGGACTGAATGGACAGAACTGATGGTACTAAGAGACATGCTTGTCAGAAAAAAGAACATTTACAGCTATTTTATGATGAATGTGTATAAGGAAATTGTTTTTTTTTTTATTCTGGGGACTTGATTGTACCTTGTCCAGGTTCCTGAATTCATGAATTTGGAAATAATCGCTTAAATGTGGTCCTTGATGTGGATCCAAGGGGTCCCCAGCAAAAAAAGGGGGTAATTTATTCTAATTATAAGTCCATCCATAAGTAAAACGTCATTTTTCTCATTTCATTCACTTTCTTTAATATCTAAAAGCAAAAAAAAAGGGGTTTGTGGTCGAATTTGTTTCCGAACCACTGCCTTAAAAAGGCATATTATGCATTTAATACCTGAAAATATTCACTGAAAATCAATTATTAGCCTTTTTATTATTCTCTTTGCAGCATATTCACAAAGCCTCACACGTGAGGCTTTAGTGTTTTATATGGACGTAGTGTGTAATTAATATAAATGAACAAATTTAAAGTCCAATTTGCCGGTAGGTGTGAAATAGCTATTAAATTTTACATCAATGGTCTTGAAGTTAACTTGAAGAATCTCCTGTTTTGTCTTTTTGATGCATTCAACCTTTATTTATACAACGCACGATTCACAAATTGAATTAGAGCGGATTAATTTCACTTCCCCTGGTTTTTATCATTGATCTTCCAGATTAACCGATCAATCCGATCATTGACATCTCATAGTCTGTCTCTGTCTATATCAGAGGTGTCAAACATGTGGCCCGGGGGCCAGAACCGGCCCTCTAAAGGGTCCAATCCGGTCCACTGGGTGACTGTGACATAAAACAGATCAGTTCCTGTTTATTCACAGAATCTTTCAGGACTCGAGTGATAAAATATTTACAGTTTGAATCAGTAAATGATGATTTACACAGCAGGAGATAAACTCCCGGCTTAAAAACTAAATATTGTTCAGTGTAAAAACTTAAAACTTATCAGGAAAATAATAAAAAATAGTCCAATATTGAGTAGAATTATCTTGAATTGTCAGATAATTTAGCTTATATGTGTTAAAAAATCAGATTTATGAGATAAAAAGTTAAAAAAATGGACCAGTTCCTGTTTCTTTATAGAAATATGAGAATCAGAGAATCTGAGATTTAAAAAAAAGTCCAAAATATGATAAAAATACAACATTAAGATAAAAAGTTTAAACTTATTGTAAGAAAACAAGACTAAATTTACCAAATTCAAGAAAACAAACTGAAATAAGATAAATTATCTGTCAATAGAATAAGATATTTAAAGATAATTCTACTCAATATTGAACTAATTATACTAAAAACAAGATAATTTCACTTATTTAACAATAGCTGAGACGTCATAGTGTTGAAATGACCTTTTTTCTCTCCTGTTTTGTAAAATAAAGATTAATAAATAGTTGAATTAGAGATAATTTCAAGGTTTTTTTTTCAAAATTAGATAAAAATTCAGAATTATGACATAAAAAATGCAAAATATGAGATAAAAATTACAACATTGAGATTATAAAGTCAAACACTTTAATATTATTGTAAGAAAACAAGACTAAATTGACCAAAATGAAGAAAAATGCTTGAAATAAACTAAATTTTCTGCCAATAAAATAAGATATTTCATAGTAATTCTACTCAATATTGGACTAATTATACTAAAAACCAGATAATTTCTCTTATTTAACAATAGCTGAGACGTCATATTGTTGAAATTACACTTTTTTCCATATAATTTCTCCTGTTTTGTAAATTGAAGTTTAATAAATAGTTAAATTAGAGATAATTTATCTTATAATTTAGATAAAAAGTCAGAATTATGAGATAAAAAAGTCCAAAGTATGAGATTAAAAAATACAACATTAAGATTAAAAAGTCAGTTTAATCTTATTGTAAGAAAACAAGAATAAATTGACTAAAATCAAGAAAAAAACTTGAAATAAACTAAATTATCTGCCAATGAAATAAGATATTTCATAGTAATTCTACTCAATATTGGACTAATTGTACTAAAAACCAGATAATTCCTCTTATTTAACAATAGCTGAGACGTCATATTGTTGAAATGACCTTTTTTCTCTCCTGTTTTGTAAATTAAAGGTTAATAAATAGTTGAATTAGAGATAATTTCAAGGTTTTTTTTTCAAAATTAGATAAAAATTCAGAATTATGACATAAAAAATGCAAAATATGAGATAAAAATTACAACATTGAGATTAAAAAGTCAAACACTTTAATATTATTGTAAGAAAACGAGATTAAATTGACCAAAATGAAGAAAAATACTTGAAATAAGCAACATTTTCTGCCAATAAAATAAGATATTTCATAGTAATTCTACTCAATATTGGACTAATTGTACAAAAAAACAGATAATTTCTCTTATTTAACAATAGCTGAGGCTTCATATTGTTGAAATTGCACCTTTTTCCATATAATTTCTCCTGTTTTATAAATTGAAGATGAATAAATAGTTGAATTAGAGATAATTTATCTTATAATTTAGATAAAAAGTCAGAATTATGATTAAAAAAAAGTCCAAAGTATGAGATTAAAAAATACAACATTAAGATAAAAGGTCAGTTTAATCTTATTGTAAGAAAACAAGAATAAATTGACTAAAATTAAGAAAAAAACTTGAAATAAACTAAATTATCTGCCATTGAAATAAGATATTTCATAGTAATTCTACTCAATATTGAACTAATTGTACTAAAAACCAGATAATTTCTCTTATTTAACAATAGCTGAGACGTCATATTGTTGAAATTGCACTTTTTTCCATATAATTTCTCCTGTTTTATAAAATAAAGATTAATAAATAGTTGAATTAGAGATAATTTAGCTTATTTCAAGTTTTTTCTTTCAGAAATTAGATAAAAAGTCAGAATTATGAGATAAAAAATACAAAATATGAGATAAAAATTACAACATTAACATAAAAAGTCAAACACTTTAATCTTATTGTACGAAAACAAGACTAAATTGACCAAAATGAAGAAAAATGCTTGAAATAAACTAAATTATCTGCCAATGAAATAAGATATTTCATAATAATTCTACTCAATATTGGACTAATTGTACTAAAAACCAGATAATTTCTCTTATTTAACAATAGCTGAGACGTCATATTGTTGAAATTTCACCTTTTTCCATATAATTTCTCCTGTTTTATAAATTGAAGATGAATAAATAGTTGAATTACAGATAATTTAGCTTATAATTTAGATAAAAAGTCAGAATTATGAGATAAAAAAGTCCAAAGTATGAGATAAAAAATACAACATTAAGATAAAAAGTCAAACAGTTTAATCTTATTGTAAGAAAACAAGACTAAATTGACTAAAATCAAGAAAAAAACTTGAAATAAACTAAATTATCTGCCAATATTTCATAGTAATTC
Organism: Lepturacanthus savala; assembly: GCA_030544235.1. Lineage (NCBI taxonomy): Eukaryota > Metazoa > Chordata > Actinopteri > Scombriformes > Trichiuridae > Lepturacanthus > Lepturacanthus savala. The sequence continues at coordinate 3,979,235 of CM060463.1, forward strand.
TACTCAATATTGGACTAATTATACTAAAAACCAGATAATTTCACTTATTTAACAATAGCTGAGACGTCATATTGTTGAAATGACCTTTTTCTCTACTGTTGTGTAAATTGAAGATTAATAAATAGTTGAATTAGAGATAATTTAGCTTATTTCAAGTTTTTTCTTTCAGAAATTAGATAAAAAGTCAGAATTATGAGATAAAAAAATCCAAAATATGAGATAAAAATTACAACATTGAGATAAAAAGTCAAACACTTTAATCTTATTGTAAGAAAACAAGACTAAATTGACCAAAATGAAGAAAAATACTTGAAATAAACTAAATTATCTGCCAATAAAATAAGATATTTCATAGTAATTCTACTCAATATTGGACTAATTATACAAAAAAACAGATAATTTCTCTTATTTAACAATAACTGAGACGTCATATTGTTGAAATGACCTTTTTTCTCTCCTGTTTTCTAAAATAAAGATGAATAAATAGTTGAATTAGACATAATTTTGCTTATTTCAAGGTTTTTTTTTTTCCAAAAATTAGATAAAAAGTCAGAATTATGAGATAAAAATTACAACATTGAGATAAAGTCAAACAATGTAATATTATTGTAAGAAAACAAGATTAAATTGACCCAAATCAAGAAAAAAACTTGAAATAAACTAAATTATCTGCCATTGAAATAAGATATTTCATAGTAATTCTACTCAATATTGGACTAATTATACTAAAAACCAGATAATTTCTCTTATTTAACAATAGCTGAGGCTTCATATTGTTGAAATGACCTTTTTTCTCTCCTGTTTTGTAAATTAAAGGTTAATAAATGATGTTGAGCAGCAGATAAATTAATAGTCGTCGTCTATGTGTAAATTCCCACTGGTCCGGCCACTCGACACCAACTCTCTGTGAAAACGAGCCATGAGCTGAACCCAGTTTGACGCCGCTGGTTCAACCGGCCGCTCTGGTAGCCGCGGCCTCGAGAGCGTCCAACAACCTGCCTTGTTCTTGTGTTCTTCTGGTCCCAGGTTTCTCCACCGCGTCCTACCTTAAGGTGCATATAAAGACACACCACGGCGCTCCACTGCCGCCCTCTGCCACACTGCACACCTTCCCTGAGCCAAGGGGGGAGCTGCAGATGCACAACGGCACCCCCTGCCACATGGGACGCCAGTGCTCAGTGGAAGGCAAGCAGCCGCCCGCCCCCCCCCCCGCCCCCCCCATCCCAATCTGTCATGTTTCTGGCTTCCATTTGCTCTGCTGCTTGATTTATTTGATTTATTGGAGAAACATGTCAATTTGCATATTTAAAAAAAACAAAGAAAAGCATCAAAGCTTTGCTGCGCTAAGCTTTCTGCTCCAACATGTACTGTTTTAGTATTTTAGATGCTGGCTGTGTGTGTGTGTGTGTGTGTGTGTGTGTGTGTGTGTGTGTGTAACTGCAGCTGTGGTAGTTATTAATCTATCAATTAATTAATTATATCAGAAAATATATCGTGGTTTAATAATAATTCTGTCATAGAAGAAACCAGAAAATATTCATATTTGAGACGTTGGAATCAGAACTTTCTCATTTTCTTTAATTTGATTAATTAATTATTTGTTTGGCTACTACTCCTACTACTAATTTAAGGATATAATATATAATAAACATCATTTATATATGTTTAATACAGAAAAAATGTATGAAATCCAGAGTTTTAGAAGTTGCACATTCATTCTCTTTAATATAGATTAATTATTTGTTTGGCTACTACTCCTACTACTAATTTAAGGATATAATATAAATAAACAACATTTATATATGTTTAATACAGCAAAAATGTATTGTTGGAATCAGAATTTGCACATTCATTCTCTTTAATTTAGATTAATTATTTGTTTGGCTACTACTCCTACGACTAATTTAAGGATATAATATAAATAAACAACATTTATATATGTTTAATACAGCAAAAATGTATTGTTGGAATCAGAATTTGCACATTTATTCTCTTTAATTTGATTAATTATTTGTTTGGCTACTACTCCTACTACTAATTTAAGGATATAATGTATAATAAACAGCATTTATATATGTTTAATACAGCAAAAATATATGAAATCCAGAGTTTTAGAAGTTGCACATTCATTCTCTTTAATTTGATTAATTAATTGTTTGGCTACTACTACTACTACTAATTTAAGGATATAATATAAATAAACAGCATTTATATATGTTTAATACAGCAAAAATGTATTGTTGGAATCAGAATTTGCACATTTATTCTCTTTAATTTGATTAATTATTTGTTTGGCTACTACTACTACGACTAATTTAAGGATATAATATATAATAAACACCATTTATATATGTTTAATACAGCAAAAATGTATGAAATCCACTGAGTTTTAGAAATTGCACATTCATTCATTCATTCAGTGCTTTTCCTATTAGTTCCCTTATTATTTACTTATTTATTTACTACCTATATTACTAATAATATAGGTAGTGAACTAGGGATGCAAATAACCATTATTATAGCTGAATCTGCTGATTATCTAAGCAATTAATTGGTTATTTAATCCATAATATTTGATCGTGGTTTCATGAGACAATAGTCTTTTTATTTCTATCATAGAAGATCAAAGAAACCAGAAAATGTTCATATTTGACAAGTTGGAATCAGAATTGGCACTTAAAAAGAAACCATTAATCTATTATATATTAATATGCTGATTATTTGGTCTGAATTTTAATGTATTAGTTGGTGATTATTGTCTGACATTCACTCTAGAGGGGATAAAATCATGTTTAAATAGGGAATCCTGATAAAAACGCCCCCTAGAGCTGTGAATTTACAGACTTTCAGCACAGATTCTCTCCTGTAAACTACGTTTTTTCCAATAAAATCTATCATATTGATCCAATAGATGCTGTAACTCATCTAGTTTTATAATAACTGCACTTTCTAGCTTTTCTAATGAAGACACAGCTGTTTAATTCCCAGGAAATTGGAACTATAATCCTGAAAAGACCCGAAGGAATTTGGAGTGCTATGTTACTTTTCTGCTTTTTGCGTGTGTGTGCGTGTGTGTGCGCGTGTGTGCGTGTGTGTGTGTGTGTGTGTGTGTGTGTGTGTGTGTGCGTGTGCAGCATGGCCACGGCAGTGTTTGCTTAACCATGTCTGTTCCTGCTTGGCTGGTCCATCAGCGGATGTTCAGCAATGCACAGTGTTGCATGATTGTCCAGCTGTCTGCTCTATTTGCCCTGGATGCATTGAAACCAGTGTAGTTGTTTAGCACAACCTGCTAAATTAAAGCTGAAGTAGGCTGAATATTCATTTATTATAGTTTGGGATGAAATTGCAATTAAATATTGCAAATATATATGGGTGATTCTTTATTTAAGGGAGTTTTTCTGTCCTTAGGGTGGATTTCCAAGGGAAAAAATGCTTGGAAAAAACATTTATTCATTCTTATAATAATTTATTAAATCTTTCTTTTGCATTTCCTCATAAGAACATTTATCTAATTTATTTAGTTTATTTTGCAACCTTTCATTTCACTCTTTGCAGAAAATGAGGGCTAGGTTATAATATATGTAAATAAAGTGGAGCAAGCAACTGTTTGAAAAAACTTTATTGCTAAGTGTTGAGCTTGACAGTAATGACAGAATGAGGGACAGTGATATTTAACTGTAAATAAATTGCAAATTGAACAAAATAAAGTGAGTTTGAATAATTAAAACTGTTTTTTAAGCTATGAGGAAATGCAACAGCAAGTTTGAATGAATGAGCACTTTTTATTGCTTTATTATAAAGGAGAACGTATTAAAATATCATTATTAAGACACTTATTTTATCATAGCTAATACAACCTAACCATTTATTTTTCAAAATCTACCCTGGGGACAGAAACTCTCTTCCATCACCTGTGTATTTTCTAATGTCTCTTCCTTTTGTGGAGTAATCTGACTCTGCACAACCAATTAGGGTTAACGAGCTCGTTACTAGCCAATCACAGCGAGCCGGCCACTCTGCACAGGTCTAGGTTTTTGCCTACTGCAGCTTTAATGTGGTAGGAAATAAGAATAATAAAGTAATTTTAAACAATACTATGGTTTTAGTGTGACATAGTCTTTTTTTTCTTTTCAAATATCATTTAAATCTCTTATAGACAGGGGTATGAAGGGGAATTGCATCATAAATCACTTGATTTCATGGTCTTATGAAAGGGGGAAGAAAACAAGTGACTTACTGACTGTAGGTGTAGGACTCGAGTAGGGTTGCAAAATTCTGGGAAAGTTGGAAACTTTCCATTGGAATTAACGGAAATATATGGGAATGAATTCAAAATGTGTAAAATTTAAAGCTGGCGCTTAACAAAAAACTTAAATATAGTTGGAGAAAATATATTATCGTAAAATCTTTGCTGAAACAACCAGATTTAATGCGAATAAACTCATAAATCCCAGTATTAAACCTCAGCTCCAACACTAAATAAAGTATTTTACATCAATGTTACTGTTCCAGCATCAATATATATCATCAATATCCACATCATCAATACAATAAGACAATAGTTTAATATAATATCAGTAGTAGGGCTGCAACTAACCACTATTTAGATATTTAATTAGTGTGATTATTTAATTGTCTCCTTTATAATCTCCTTTTTAAACATCTTACAGAATATATTCTTCATGTTCTGGAATGATCCTCAGTGGGATTTATAGGATTTTATGGACAAATAATTGACCTTTGACCTTGAATTTTGCATTACGGATATTTTAGCTTATTTAAAGTTGTTTTTTTTCCCATATTTGGGTCAGTTTGGTCTTGTTTTAAGTTTTAAATAAACTATTTTTTCTGTCATAAAACGCAGTTTTCGATTTCTCCATAGAATCTATGATTTTATGGACAAATAACTGATATTTGGACTCTTATCTTATTAATTATTTATAATTATTTTTATTTACGCTTTTTTCCTGATTTCAAGTCTTGTTTTAAGTCATAAAAGTATTTTTTTTATCTCTTTTTTCCAATATTCTAACTATATTTTCTCTATAACATCAACATAAATAGATTCTGACTCTTCTGTAGTCACCTCACATGTTGTAGATTTATTTTAACACCAGGTTTAAGTCCAATAACCTTTGTGTTTGTAGAGATATTCCACATTTATTATCATTTATAGCAGGAAAACTGATAAATAAACCTGGGGATTAAGTGGTTGAACATCCATGATGACCACAAGTGACAATTACAGGATAAAATATTATAGGAGTGTTATTATATCACAATATGTTGGATCCTCCTTAAGTACATGTACAAAGACAGATATGTATTATCATTTATAGCAGGAAACGGTTAAAGAACAACCATCTGACATTTACAGGATACTTTTTTGCAATATTCTAACTGTGTATTTCTCATTAGCTTATTTCATTTGGGGGAAAAAAACAGCTTTTCTTTCAAAAATAAGGAAATTTCCCCAAACGTTTGACCGGTAGTGTGCGTCCAAAATCCCAAATCTTAAATTCCCATGGAAATTGACCATGAATTTTCCAGCCTTTGCAACCCTACGCTCCAAATAAACCACGGATTTATCCAAACAGGCCTCCAGCATGCTTTGTATACACAAGCACTTGAGTGTTGGTGATGAAATGAAGGTAACTGTGTCTACATGGTGTCCACTGGCCTGTTGTGTCTGTCCCTCCCCCCTTCCTCCTCCTCCTCCTCCTCCTCCTCTTCCTCCTCCTTTCCCCACCTCCTCCCCCCCCTCTGGCCGGGTGTGGTGTAGACCTGTGCGCCAGTCGCCAGCTGCTTCTCACCTCGTCCGAGGCAGAGGGTCGCTTTCACGGGCTCTCTGGACACCCGGTTCTCCCCCAGCTGGGCCCTCCGGCCCTGGGCCTGCAGCATGAGCTGCTTATAGGGAAGCCAGGTGGGGCTCTATATTTCTGGGAGTGTCGCTCGGGCGGGGTGCCGGGCTTCCCTGTCCATGGGCCTGTCGCAGGTCAGTACAGTCCAGCAGGAGGGAGATGTGGGTGGGGGGGCATGATGCTAGCATGGCCCGCTGGTTTGGATGAGAACACGCAGAATTCTCAGTGGACTAATAGTTGGTTTTTAAAGATATTGTCTTGTTTTTTTTTAAAGTCTGCTTAGCTACTGATGTGTAAACGTGTTCTTATTTAACTTCTGAAGTTTAAAATGTGCACGTTTTTGCAGGTGCAAGTCGGCTACTGGATTGATGTTGTAATTTTAAAAAAAATGACTTCTCCTAATCCAAGTTTGTCTTTCCTCCCTTTTTCCTTTTTTTTTATTTCCTCTCCCTTTTTTCCTACTTTTTAACCATAGACGGGCAGGAAAACGCCGGGAAATGCCCTCACCTGGAGTCCGAAGAATCCGATCCGTCGTTCGGGGAACTGTCCAACGGCGAGGAGCTTAAATCCCCGCACAAACCCGAGGGCCCGGACCTTGAGATGCCCTCGTTAGCCTGCAACGGGGCCTCCGCGGATCCCCTGGGGTCCCCGGAGGGCTCCAAAGCCAAGACGGACCCTGAAAAGAAGTTCACGTGCGACATCTGCGGCCAGGCCTTCCGCACCAAGTCCTACCTCAACAAGCACCAGCACAGAGTTCACAAAGCCCAGAAGGCCCAGAGCGTGTCTGGGTCCGGTCTGGGAGATCTGGCCCCGTCCCTCTCCTCCCCGTTCTCCCCCCAGCAGAACATGTCCCTGCTGGAGTCCTTCGGCTTTCAGATAGTCCAGTCGGCCTTCGCCTCCTCGCTGGTGGACGCCGAGGCGGGTCAGAGCGGCATCGACTTCGGGGGAAAGTGACGCGTTTTTAGTTTTTTTGTTGTTTTGGAATTTCCTTAAGGACGAAGCCGGGTCGCCCGCAGTAGACGCTCTGTGTTTGACAATAACTTTGCCTCAAGACTACTTCTTTCCGTTCGTTGCGTCGCTTAACGTGTATCCTGATATTTTTGTCACAGACTGCCATATGATTCCTACTTTTTCTACTTTTTTCAGAGTATGAAAAGTGCATAAACGGTGTTTTTAATTTTGTTTATAAAGAAATAGGGTTGCAAAAGGGGCGGAAACTTTCCGTGGGGAGTTAAAGATCTGGAATTTAGCAGCTTACTTCACCACGCGATGAGATAACGGAACAATATGAGACAGAACTGTCTCATAATGTGGTGAACGTGCAGGTCACAATCATGACGACGGGCGAATTTTCAAAAATCGTGAACTATCCCTTTAAACTTGGCTGTTTTAGCCAAGATCATGCTACAATATACAGCTCTGGGAAAAATATGACCACTACAAAATTCACTTTTTTGCTGATTTTATGTGATTGAACATTTTCATTTGAGTCTATAAACTAGACATTTCCCCCAAATTCCAAATAAATATATCATCATTTAGAGCGTTTATTTGCAGAAAATGACAAATACGATGCTTTCAGACCTCAAACGATGCAAAATACTAATATTTACACTTAAGAAGAGTTCAGAAATCAATATTTGCTGCAATAATCCTTATTTTAATCCCAGATTTCATGCATCAAATCCTTTGAATGTGTTGGAATTCAACAGAAAATCCCTTATTTTTTTTTTCCCGGAGCTGTCGCTAGCTATTTTAGCTATTTAGCTACATTATTAGCCTTATATATTTACAGCCTAATATAATAAAACCAGATAATCAGATAATAACTGAACCGTATGAGATGGAACTGCGTCGTTAATGGATGGGCGGATTTTCAAAAATCCCGAACTATCCCTTTAAACTCCACTATATTCAGGCTTCATTTATTCCCATTAATTCCCATGGAAAGTTTCCATCTTTGGGAATTCCCAGACTTTTGCAACCCCATAAAGAAACCGACATGAAGGTTGTGTTTTCCTTGGATGTGGATCCGTTGAAGTTTCGGTAGTTTTTCAGTTTTGTGTCATTGAGCTTTTTTTTTTTTCTTCGCTGCACACGTGATCTCTCGACTTGACTTGATTACTGCGTCTTTAAAATCCGGTAATTACTTCCTGTCTCTTTCGCCCACTTCAACTGCTCCTCTGAACTCTGTAAATTGACCCATTAGAGCCGTTTTAATGCTTCAGTAACAAGAGGGCTGAACTTATTTATGTTCTCTGCTTCTTTCAAGGAGGATTTAGGTTTTTTTTTAAGGACAGGTGTTTAAATTGGCCTCAATTTTTTTATTTTTTTTCCTTTTATTCTGTCAACCGCATTACTACGTTCACACCAGGCCCACGGCATGTTTCATAACACGTTTATTATGGGCGATTTTCTTAATGGGAGTCGGTTTATGAGCTGCTGAGGATCTTAATGAGTTGGGCTGCAATAGTAGATCATTAAAAGCACTTTTCTGACCTTTTTCAATTACAAAAAAAAAAGAAAGTTAAACTCGTACATGGACATTTGGGACTATAAACGCTTGCAAAAATGTCATTTTATCTAAAACAAATCAATAAATAAGCTACCTCATAGACGAAAATAACACCACAGTGCTTTTTTTTTATAGGAAAATCGTTTTAGTTTTTAGATTTAAAGATAAAATACAACTCTAATTGTAAGAAAAAAGGAAATGGTTAAAGTCCAAGTAGTGGCACCAAGATCCATGTCTTGCTACCTATTTTTTCATTGTTAGAATAAAAGCTTTGAGGCCTCTAATTATTCTTATTATCTAAATATTCACCAATAAATCCAGATGGAGCATAAACCTATCAGCAGCTCATTTGGATGTGACTATCCCTTTATCATTTGTTTGTTTCATCAAGACAATTTGTAAAATAGAACAAAAAAAGTGCAGAAGTGAGGAGAGAAAGCCATGAATTATAATAATCTATCTATACAGTGTACAGGAAATGACTTTTTTCCCCTTAGAATGTTTTTTTTAAACATGTAAAGTGTCTTGAAACATGCCTTGAACCTGTTGAGAATGAGTTTTGTATCCCCCCCAGTTCAATGAGTGTTTCCACGTCATATGTGTGTGTGTGTGAGTGTGTGTGAGTGTGTGTGTAGGTGTTAAACCAGTTGAAACAGGGACCAAGGTCAGGTATATTTTCAGTATATATATTTGAAGAAATGTAGATTATATTTTATTAACTTATTCATGCCCTCGGTTTCGTGTACAGATTTTCCTTTTTTTTTCTTTTTAATTATTAGGAGAAAAAAAAATCGCTCATTTTGATAAGTTTCCACTCTGAATCATGTTAAAAGTAGATGTGTGTGTGTGTGTGTGTGTTGTGCAGCAGCTTTGAAGGGGAAATAGAAGATCCAGTCTCTCTTTTTGTATTTTTTTCATTTTTTTTTTTATCAAATCCAGCTTAAATTCTCTGCTGTTTCCATCATTTTCCCTCTAATTAGCTTTAGCAGCCGGCAGACGCTCGGTTAAAGGCACAAATTATCATCTGCGTGTCTTCGAGTGACGATTTCTTTAATCCAAAACGAGGCTCGCTGCCTCCTCACGACATTCCTGGGATGAGAATAACCTTAATTAACGGTGTTTCTTTTAGTTTTTACCCGTTTTTTTCATCCATCATGTCGGGGAATAACGGAAAAATCACACGTTTCACAGCCAAAATATGCAGCAGCAGCCACTTAATTGGCTTCAATTATGAGACAAAATCTGCACTCTGTCATGAATAAAACATAAAACCTGTCGCTCATCACTTTAATATGTTTGTCCTGTTGTAAAACATGTCATGACACAAATCAAAGGGGCTGTGTGTGTGTGTGTGTGTGTGTGTGTGTGTGTGTGGGTGTTTGAGCCGTGTTTCCTGCTTTCTGTTTAATTATTCTAATTATTATTTGTGAGTAAATTCAGTACATTCCTATATTATTTATGGTTATATTGTGATTGTAACAAGTGTATATACCATTCATATACACATTCTATAAATATATATATATATGAATATATGAACCAACAAATATGATCAATGTTTGTCAGTGGTGGTCCTGTACATATACAGATTTTTTTTCTTTTTTTTCGTAGAGGGATATTAAGTTATGGCCATTTTTCTTTGTTTTTTTTCTCGATTGAAAGTGCAAAGTGCATGTTCCCGGCATGCGACGCTGAGCTGTGGATGAATGTCGATCACTGGTTTTGGTGCAGCAGCATCATTGCTGTCCACCGTACTGTCTCTGCTCTGGCAGCAGCTTTTTGACCAAGTTTCGCTTCCTTTTTTTTCATCGTTTCATCGTCTTTTTCAGTTGTTTTCGGCTCGTCTCTGCACTAGTATTTACTCCTGAGAGGTAATAAGATGAAAGATGCTGTGAGGTTGTTTGTTTGGTTTGTTTCACTCACGTCGGTACTCGGATTTTGTTTCGTCGTGGATTATTTAGGCCTGAACGTTTTCGCTTTTCTGCTTTTTTTTTTTTTTTTTTTGGTCTGTTGCAAAGTGCCTTCCAAATACTGATTGTGCACAGCAGTGGATTAAAAAAAAAAAAAATAAAAAAAAAAAAGGTCCTCTTTTTCTAAAGGGTTGAGAATTGTACAGAGTGACTTGCATTGACACTTTTGTATTTAAAAAAAAAAGCAAAAAACAAAAAAAACAGCGAAAATGTACAATATGTTAACTTGGTATTTTATCATCGTATTCAAAAAGATGGCTCTTAAAACATGTGGGCTACATGTTTTGTTATAACGTCTTTGGACATATTTCAATATAAGCAGACTTTTCTATAGATATTTGTTTTTGTACTCTGTTGATGAGGCTCGTCTCTTTTGTTGGTACAGAGATGAGGATCCAATAAATTGCCATGAAAAAGCTCCTAACTTCTGTTTTATTTAATTTATCAAGTTAATTCCTAAAAAAAAACCCTCAGAAACATGATTAAAAAGACTTTTTAAGAAGAAAATGAATTGAAAGTACAATTAAATAAAATGTAGGCTAACGCAAACTCACTCAAATGTAGGTTAAAGCTTCCACTTTTATTTAATATAAAGGTGAAATTAGGTGGAAATGTCTTGTATTTGGTACAATGAGTCCAATATTGAATAGAATTATCTTATTCCATCAGTAGATAATATAGATTATTAAATATTTTAGTTTTCTCTTTTAGGGAAATCTTGTTAAAGACCAAATTGACCCAAATCAGGAAAGAAAAACTTGAAATAAGTTAAATTATCTGTCGATAGAATGAGATAATTCTACATATAAGACATTTTCACTTGTTAAAGCATCTTTCACAGATAATTATTTGATTTATAAATGATTTGCTGCTTATTAATTAAAAGTGCAAATATATATAATGTGATTATTCACATAGAAACTAATTACTGGTTGAATTGTGACACCATTTTATTTAATATAAAGGTGAAATTAGGTGGAAATGTCTTGTATTTGGTACAATTAGTCCAATATTGAACAGAATTATCGATTAAATATCTTTTTCTCTTTTAAGAAAAAGACCAAATTGACCCAAATCAGGAAAGAAAAACTTGAAATAAGCTAAATTATCTGTAGATAGAATGAGATAATTCTACATATAAGACATTTTCACTTGTTAAAGCTTCATTTTTCAGCATCTTTCATGCATCAAAGGGTAATTTCTGGTTTATAAATGTGGTTTGCTGCTTAAAAACTAAATATAGTTCAGTGAATAAATGTGAATATGAATTGAAATGCAGCAGTAGATTGATTTAATCTGGAATAACAGATATAAAGTGGAAATTTCACCTTTTTTTTCTTATATCATCACATTTTTTAATATAAATTGAAGGTTAATTAAAAGTGCAAATATATATAATGTGTTTATTCACATAAATAAAATGATTATTGGTTGAATTGTGAGTTTGACATCACTGATCTACAGATAATTTATCTTATTTCAAGTTTTTCTTTCCTGATTTGGGTCAAATTGGTCTTTAACAAGATTTTCTTAAAAAAGAAAAAGATATTTAATCGATAATTCTGTTCAATATTGGACTAATTGTACCAAATACAAGACATTTCCACCTAATTTCACCTAATTTATATTAAATAAAATGGTGTCAAACTCACAATTCAACCAATAATCATTTTATTTATGTGAATAAACACATTATATATATTTGCACTTTTAATTAACCTTCAATTTATATATAAAAAATGTGATGATATAAGAAAAAAAAGGTGAAATTTCCACTTTATATCTGTTATTCCAGATTAAATCAATCTACTGCTGCATTTCAATTCATATTCACATTTATTCACTGAACTATATTTAGTTTTTAAGCAGCAAACCACATTTATAAACCAGAAATTACCTTTTGATGCATGAAAGATGCTGAAAAATGAAGCTTTAACAAGTGAAAATGTCTTATATGTAGAATTATCTCATTCTATCGACAGATAATTTAACTTATTTCATGTTTTTCTTTCCTGATTTGGGTCAATTTGGTCTTTTTCTTAAAAGAGAAAAAGATATTTAATCGATAATTCTGTTCCATATTGGACTAATTGTACCAAATACAAGACATTTCCACCTAATTTCACCTTTATATTAAATAAAATGGTGTCACAATTCAACCAGTAATTAGTTTTTATGTGAATAATCACATTATATATATTTGCACTTTTAATTAATAAGCAGCAAACCATTTATAAATCAAATAATTATCTGTGAAAGATGCTTTAATAAGTGAAAATGTCTTATATGTAGAATTATCTCATTCTATCGACAGATAATTTAACTTATTTCATGTTTTTCTTTCCTGATTTGGGTCAATTTGGTCTTTAACAAGATTTTCCTAAAAAAGAAAACTAAAATATTTAATAATCTATATTATCTACTGATGGAATAAGATAATTCTGTTCAATATTGGACTAATTGTACCAAATACAAGACATTTCCACCTAATAAAGGGCCAGTTCTGGCCCCCGGGCCACATGTTTGACACCCCTGGTCTAATGCAAGAAATGAACCAATGATAAAAATGGCTGTAAATACACATTAGTGGATATTTTAGTTAGGATCTTACATGGGATGCTTATTAATTCTCCTGTGCTGGTCCCAGATTAATTTCTAATATTCCAATCATTTAATTATCTGAAGATAATTATCAGCTCGTTTTGTGTCTTGCAGCACGTCCAGATGTCTCCAAACCCTCCTCCAGGTATGTGAAACCTTCATGTTTATGGCTGCTTTTATGGGTTCCAGCGTTTATTGCACTTTTTACCGTCATTAGATGCACATGACGGCACTTCTGTGATATTAAACATGAACCTGAAGCAGCAGCAGCTGATCAGCTCAAAGCTAATTAGAAATAAAGCAGCTGTGAATGTTCTCATTGTCTAAAAGTGATGTATAAATAAATAGATGCATAAAATAAAAGCAGAATTCACGTTATTTAAAAAAAAAAGGTTGTGAAGTCGATAAGAATATAACATTTTCTTGGTTTTAATCAGTTTTTTTCTCATAAGTTAAAATGATCCTCAGATCTGATTGTGTTAATTACAGCAGGGGTGTCAAACACGTGGCTCGGGGGCCAGAACCGGCCGTTAAAGGGTCAAATCCGGCCCCGTTGGATTAACTGTATAAATAAACTGTCCAGTTCCTGTTTCTACACAGAAATATGACGTTAGTGATGAGAATGTTTCAGGGGATAAAATATTTATAGTTTGGATTTGTAAATGATTTATAAAGCAGGAGAAAACTTCACCAACTACTTAAAAACTAAATAAAAAATGTAAATGTTATCAGAGGAAAATATCTTATTTAATTCAATTAGTCCAATATTGAGTAGAATTATCTTGAATTGGCAGATAATTTTGCTTATTTCAAGTTTTCAGTTCCAAAATATGATAAAATTGAGTATATATATATATAATATTTTAAAAAGTCCAAAATATGAGATAGAAATATAACATTAAGATAAAAAGGTTCAATTTTTTTCCAAAATATTAAATAAAAAGTCAGAATTCTAAGATAAAAAATCCAAAATATGAGATAAAATATGAGTATATATATATATATATATATACACTCATATTTTTGTCTCATATTTTGAAATAAAAATATGAGAAAATATATATAAAATATTAAAATATATTATATATAAAATATTATATATATAATAACATATATATAATATTTTAAAAAGTCAGAATTCTAAGATAAAAAATCCAAAATATGAGATAAAAATATGAGAATATATATATATATATATATATATATACTGTATATAATTTAATATTTTAAAAAATCCAAAATATGAGATAAAAATACAACATTAAGATAAAAAGTTTAATCTTATTGTAAGAAACGAGATTAAATTTACCAAATTCAAGGTAAAACAAAAGATATAAAGATAAATAGACAGAATTATGAGAAAAAATATAATATTAGGATAAAAAGGTTCAAATTTTTCCAAAATATGAAATTATGAGATAAAAAGTCCAAAATACAACATTAGGATAAAATGTTTAACAGTTTAATCCAAAATTTACCAAATTCATGAAAAAGATACAAGATAAAAAGATAAAAGAGATAAAAAGTCTGAATCATGAGATAAAAATAAGTCCAATGAGACAAAATTAATATAAAATGTTCATTTTTCTCCAAAACATGAAATAAAAAGTCAGAATTATGAGATAAAAATACAACATTAAGATAAAAAGTTTAACAGTTTAATCTTATTGTAAGAAAACAAGACTAAATTTACCAAATTCATGAAAAAGAAGAGATAAAAAGTCAGAATTATAAGATAAAAAGTCTAAAATATGAGATAAAAATACAACATTAAGATAAAAAGTCAAACACTTTAATCTTATTGACCAAATTCTGGGAAAAAAAACGAAATAAACACAATTATCTGCAAAGAGAATAAGATATTTGAAGATAATTCTACTAAATATTGAACTAATTGCACCAAAAACAAGATAATTTCTCTTATTTTCACATTAACTGGGACGTCATTTTGTTGAAATCACATGTTTTTTCATATAATTTCTCCTGTTTTATAAATTGAAGATTAACAAATAGTGTTTGACACCACTGATTTACAGTAAATAACAATAACCAATTAAATTATTTACAGTATTTAAAAGAATTCAGATTAAAGCAAAAAAAAGGTGCAATTTATCCAGTTTATTGGAAACATTTGCATCATTTGTATGAAAATCCTGGCATTTTAAAAACTAGAATACAAAGTTAATTATTAAATGAATTAAACATAATGATTTTTACTGTCACATCTGCAATAAATAACTTATATTATCCCTTTCATGCATGGAGGCCACTACAGTGGACAGATGTTTAAAAGTTTTATTTCGGCTTCTACCTTCTATAAAAAGACACCGTTACAGGTAAAAAATATATAACTGCATCAAGTAATATCCAAAGTTATATATTATATAAAAATGTTCCACGTTTTGATTTAATATTTGGAGGAAACGCAGATTAATCATCTGTCCACTCAGATGGACATCCTGCATTATGAGCTATGCTTTAACTATATATAAATATCAATTACTACCAGTGTTTTTCTAGAAAAGACTATAAATCAACTTCTCTATTTTTAATTTTTTACTATGTAAATTTACATTTACTATTATTTTTTGTTAAAAAAGCAAAATACATGAAGTACACTGAAGTGGACAAATAAATATATCTTTATAGAATAAAGCTGGATTTATTTTTTACATCCCTAAAAATGTATAAAACACTTAGTAAAGTGACTGATCTTATTATAATTAATGCATGAGAGGGTTAAATAAGTGTATTTATATGATATAACTTGTGTTTTATGGCATTTTATGTCTCATCTCACATGTTTTTTTGTATATTTACAGATTCCAGGTTCTTTTTATGGATGGAATTAATCTTTCCATCATTATTCCTTGAGACACACAGAGATTTGTGCTTAACGTTCTTGCAAATAATTGCAGAAATGATAAATAAACAGTAGAAGGAAAAGAAACAACTTAAAATTTGGTTTCAACAGCATCGTCGGTCTTTTCCACGTCGGCCGCCCTGTTCTTGTAATTGAGTTTGTTAAAGTCCTCCATGATCTCCGTCATCGTCTTCCCTTTGGTCTCCGGGACGAAATATAACAAAAAGGCTGCGCTGACGATGCAGTAAACCACGAAAATCAGGAAGCAGAACTCTCCCAGTCCATCCTGCATGGATCAAACACATTGTTCCATTAGAACACTGGACTGATAGTTGCTGGAAATGCACCTATGTAGATATTGATGCAGCAAAAACCAGACATTTGCAGCTAGAATAGTCATTTACCACATTAGTGATGTATAGGGTGGATTTATGATTAGTTTAAAGTTATCTTCATTGAGAAAGAACAGGAAATTTCTAAGTGAGCCCAAGCTTTTTGAATGGTAGCATATATTGCATGAGGAAACCTTGGTTAAAACATTAAATAGACATTTTGGGGTCATAATATATACATATTGGCTTTCATGTTTCATTTATGTTCATTTCTCAGCAACAGCAATGGTTGAAAACCAAGAAATCCTAACAAGGATTGTTAATATTTCATTATTAACTCCATTACTGACTATTCTATCAGTATTTAGTACAACAGCTGATGGTTTAATGAGGATAAATCACTAGTTTTTCATAAAAAATGCATGTTCAAACCTTTTCACCAACATATTTTACATTTAAATGTAGTTTTTGTGTGTTTAATATGTCTCAAAGGTGCAAAGAAAGAAAAATTCTGACATTTCTGACACGTTTTTACCTCCAGTTTGATGCTGACCTGATCAATATGAACCATTTTCATTTTATACGTTGATTACACTAATTTAGACAGAATGAAGATCTTTTTTCCTACATCTTCAAACTTTAAAACCTATAACCTATAAAATAATATATAAAACAGGTTCAGTATTGAGTTTTATCCATAAATCCCAGTATTAAACCTCTAAAACACTAAATAAAGTGTTTTATCTGCAGTAAAACCCAATGTTACTGTTCCAGCATCAATATATATCATCAATATCCACATCATCAATACAATAAGACAATAGTTTAATATAATATCAGTAGTAGGGCTGCAACTAACCACTATTTAGATATTTAATTAGTGTGATTATTTAATTGTCTCCTTTTTAAACATCTTACAGAATATATTCTTCATGTTCTGGAATGATCCTCAGTGGGATTTACAGGATTTTATGGACTAATAATTGACCTTTGACCTCTTATTTTATTAATTATTGAACTTTACATTGAAGAAAATTTGGCCTATTTATTTTTTTTCCCTGATTTCAGTCAGTTTGGTCTTGTTTTAAGTTTTAAAACTTAATTTCTATGATGTTATGGACAATTAATTGATCTTTGAAATACTTTATTTAATGGTTTATATGAATAATGTGATATTATTATAAATAAAGTGTTTTTATCTGTAGTAAAACCCAATGTTACTGTTCCAGTATCAATATATATCATCAATATCCACATCATCAATACAATAAGACAATAGTTTAATATAGATATTTATATATAATTAGATATTTAATTTAGATTAGTGTGATTATTTAATTGTCTCCTTTTTAAACATCTTACAGAATATATTCTTCATGTTCTGGAATGATCCTCAGTGGGATTTATAGGATTTTATGGACTAATAATTGACCTTTGACCTCTTATCTTATTAATAAGTTAATCACTGAACTTTGCATTTTCAGATAATTTACCTTATTTATAAATATTTTTATTTATTTAGACTTTTTTTCATGATTTCAGTCAGTTTTGTCTTGTTTTAAGTTATAAATAAAGTATTTTTTAATCTCTTTTTTCAATATTCTAACTATATTTTCTCTATAACATCAACATAAATAGATTCTGACTCTTCTGTAGTCACCTCACATGTTGTAGATTTATTTTAATTATATTAACTTTATATTAACTTATAAATCTGGATGTGTTTCTCACCACTATGTATCCGAACAACATCCCCACGAGGAACATGCTGAGCCAGCTGATGGTGCCGCTGATCACGTACGCTGAAGGACGCCACGCTTGTAGGAAGAGGTCGGCAGGAAGAGCCATAGACACGCCAGCTACAAGGTGGTTCATTTAAAATAAAAGAGACATTTGAGTTGAGTTAAACTCATGAAACCAGTTCTGTTTGGTGGCAGAGCAGCAGGAAACTTACAAGGCCCGAGTCCATAAATGCAGATGACACAAAAAATCAGGCCGATGTTCACATATGGAATCCATGGACTCAGATGCTGTAGGAAAAAGAAGCTTTTATTAAACTCCATTTACTTTATAGGGACATTTTAGCAATATGACGCTTCAGTTATTGGGAAATTATCTTGTTTTTGGTACAATTAGTCCAATAAAGAGTGGAATTATCTTGAAATATCTTATTATATTGGCAGATAATTTAGCTTATTTCAAGTTTTTTTCTTGAATTTGGTCAATTTAGTCTTGTTTTTGTACAATAAGATTAAAGTGTTTGACTTTTTATCTCATATTTTGGAACATTTTTGAATTTGAACCTTTTTTATCTCATTGTTTGGACTTTTTTTTCGCATAAATCTAACTTTTTATCTCATATTTTGGCAAAAAAATCTCTAATTCACGATAATTGTATTAAATACATGATATTTTCCACTGATAATATTTACATTTTTTCCAGTGCACGGAACAATATGTAGTATTTTAAGCAGTTTGTGAAGTTATCTCCTGCTTTATAAATCATTTACAGTGAATATTTTATCCCTTTGAGCCCTTATTCCAAGCTTATTCCAAGTTAATTTAATTTAAAATGCTAATTTAATAAACTATTATCTGCCAATAGAATAAGATAATTCATATTGGACTAATTGTACCACTTACAATTCATTTTCACCTAATAAAGTTTTACTTTTTTGCCATGTTTCCATGTTTTTCTTGTCACAGATTCTACAGTTTTCCAGTGGACCAGATTGGACCATTTAAGGGGCCGGTTCTGGCCCCCGGGCCACATGTTTGACACCCCCCATGCAGTGGCTGGAGTGTGTGTCGATACCTTGATGGAGAGCATGACAGTGAGTAGAATCATGGTGACTCCCATCAGGAGATAGCCATAGCCCATCAGCTTCTTCCTGCCAGCTCTCTCTATCAGGAAAGACTGAAACATGCAATTTAATAAAAAACACGTTTAATTCCATTGAATAACTTATAGATTTATTAGAGTTATATATGTATTTTACTGTATATATGACCGTCTTATGTCTTTTGTCCCATAGTAATTATTCATGTATCTCTTGGTAGATTCCAAATATATATATTTATTATATATATATATTTCCCTCACTATTTTTTATAGTATTGACTATTATTTTTCTATATAATGCAGCTCAGTAAAATCCTGCACAGTGATGAGATACTTACACACAGAGTTATAGTGATGAGTTCCGTGGCTCCGATACCGATGGCCAGGTAATGCATCTGGTCCTCGGGGACTCCAGATTGACGGAAGATGTCAAACGCGTAGAAATACAGCTGGATGCAACAAGAGGAAACCGTTAATTAAGCTTATTTATCAGTTTTCCTGATATAAATGATAATAAATGGGGGATATCGCTACAAAAACAAAGGTTATGAACTTAAAAAGCTGGTATAAAACATGTGAGGTGACTACAGAAGAGTCAGAATCTATTTATTTTGCTGCTATAGAGCAAATATAGTTAGAATATTGTTTTACTACTGATAAAAATACTTTATTTAAAACATAAAACAAGAACAAACTGACCGGAATCAGGAAAAAAAACCTGGTATCAAGGCCAATTTATTTGTATCACATATCTCAGCAATAAGTTAATTCAAAGTGCTTTATATTAAACATTAAAAGCATTAGGAGGCAATAAATAAATAAAAAAAATAATTAAAAAGTTCATTAATTTATCTTCTATAGCTGCTTATTCCTCATTAAGTTCGTGGGGGTTATAATAAGTAAATAAATTTAAAAATAAATTAAGCAAATATAGTTAGAATACTGCAAACAACCTTGAAAATACCTAAATTATCTGATTATCTGCAATGCAAAGTTAAATTATTACTAAGATAAGAGGTCAAAGGTCAATAATTAGTCCATAAAATCCTATAAATCCCACTGAGGATCATTCCAGAACATGAAGAATATATTCTGTAAGATGTTTAAAAAGGAGATTATAAAGGAGACAATTAAATAATCAGACTAATCTAAATTAAATATCTAATTATATATAAATATCTATATTAAACTAACATTGTGTTTTACTGCAGATAAAATGCTTTATTTATAATAATGTCACATTATTCATATAAAACATTAAATAAAGTATTTCAAAGATCAATTAATTGTCCATAACATCATAGAAATTAAGTTTTAAAACTTAAAATAAGACCAAACTGACTGAAATCAGGGAAAAAAATAAATAGGCCAAACTTTCTTCAATGTAAAGTTCAATAATTAATAAGATAAGAGGTCAAAGGTCAATTATTAGTCCATAAAATCCTATAAATCCCACTGAGGATCATTCCAGAACATGAAGAATATATTCTGTAAGATGTTTAAAAAGGAGATTATAAAGGAGACAATTAAATAATCACACTAATTAAATATCTAAATAGTGGTTAGTTGCAGCCCTACTACTGATATTATATTAAACTATTGTCTTATTGTATTGATGATGTGGATATTGATGATATATATTGATGCTGGAACAGTAACATTGATGTAAAATACTTTATTTAGTGTTTTAGAGGTTTAATACTGGGATTTATGGATTAAACTCAATGCTGCTCCCATATCAAGGGCTTTTAACAGGTTAAACATCAAGTCCTGGTTAATAAACGGTGTAATTGGACGTGAACGTACAGCGTTGATGCCACAGAACTGGACTCCAGCACATGGTATCGCCAGAGTCAGCAGCTGCCACCTCACACAGCGAGACGTCAGCACGTCCTTCACCGTCTTCGCCTTCTCTCCTCTCGTACTCTCTCGCTCTTTCTGCATGTCGTCCAGCTCCAGCTTCAAGTCGCTCTCCTGCCACAGCCACTGCAAAGCTGAGCCATTCATAACACACACACACACACACACACACACACACACACACACACACACACACACACACACACACACACACACACACACACACACACACACACACACACACACACACACACACACACGTTAACCACTTAGGACCAGGACTATTTCTCAGTTTTCCTGCTATAAATGATAATAAATGTTGAATATCTCTACAAACACAAAGGTTATTGGACTTAAACCTGGAATCAAGGCCAATTTATTTTGTATAAGAGATAGAAAAGGATACAATTTAAAAAACAGGGATTGAAAAAATTGAAATTAATTAATTAGTTATGAAAAAAGTAAATAAATTAAAAAACAAAAATTTAAATTATAAACAAGAACAAATTTATACCATGTGACAGAGCAAATATAGTTAGAATATTGCAAAAAAAAAAATCTTTATTTAAAACAAGACCAAACTGACCCAAATCAGGGGGGAAATGAAAATAGCTAAATTATCTGCAATTCAAAGTGCAAAATGAGTTCGAAGATCAATTATTTGTCCATAAAATCAAAGAAATCACATTGAGGATCATTATAAAATATGAAGAATATATTCTGTAAGATGTTACAGAGTAAATATAGTTAGAATATTGCAAAAATAGATAAAAAAATACTTTATTTATGACTTAAAACAAGACCAAACTGACTGAAATCAGGAAAAAATTATAAATAAGGTAAATTATCTGAAAACGCAAAGTTCACTGATTAATTAATTAATAAGATAAGAGTTAAAATATCAATTATTTGTCTATAAAATCCTATAAATCCCACTGAGGATCATTCCAGAACATGAAGAATATATTCTGTAAGATGTTTATAAAGGAGACAATTAAATAATCACACAAACAGCTCAAATCTAAATTAACTAACAAAATTTTATTCTATTAATTCTATTAACTAAACATGTGAGGTGACTACAGAAGAGTCAGAATAAATTTATGTTGTTTTATAGAGAAAATATAGTTAGAATATTGGAAAAAGAGATTAAAAAATACTATATTTATGACTTAAAACAAGACTAAACTGACTGAAATCATGAAAAAAAGCCTAAATAAATAAAAATATTTATAAATAAGGTAAATTATCTGAAAATGCAAAGTTCAATGATTAACTGATTATTAAATTAAATATAAATATAATTAAAAATAAATTACACCATGTACCAGAGCAAATACAGTTAGAATACTGCAAAAAAAACCCTTGAAAGCTAAATTATCTGATTATCTGCAATGCAAAGTTAAATTATTACTAAGATAAGAGGTCAAAGGTCAATTATTAGTCCATAAAATCCTATAAATCCCACTGAGGATCATTCCAGAACATGAAGAATATATTCTGTAAGATGTTTAAAAAGGAGATTATAAAGGAGACAATTAAATAATCACACTAATTAAATATCTAAATAGTGGTTAGTTGCAGCCCTACTACTGATGTTATATTAAACTATTGTCTTATTGTATTGATGATGTGGATATTGATGATATATATTGATGCTGGAACAGTAACATTGATGTAAAATACTTTATTTAGTGTTTTAGAGGTTTAATACTGGGATTTATGGATTAAACTCAGTGCTGAACCTGTATCTGGGATTTTTCCGCGATTAAACTTTGTGCAATCAGCTGCGTTCTCTCACCTTTTATGCTGCCTTCAGTGTCCCCTTTGTCGATATAAAGGTATCGCGGCGCCTCGGGGAAGAAAAGCAGCATCAGGAACTGCAGGACGGCAGGAATGCCACACACAGCCAAGAGATACGGCCACATTTCATCTGTTCCCAGCACCTCTCTGAACACGCCAGGGAAACAAAGACAGTCAGAGGAGGGCGGATTACACACGTATGAACCGAGGATGCAAAAACAATAATTAAGATGCAGGGAAATCTCTTTTGTGCTGTTTAACTCCTGACTAATAATTAGCAAGACAAGTTGTTGAAACAACATATAACACGGTCTTTGATCACAACAGGAAGCGTCTGCCATAGAAACTCTTGTACTGAAGGAGTGTAACTTCTTAATAAGTGAGTGAGTTGTCCTGCTCTTGCTTGTTTGTCTTGACTAATGTTTTTTTTCTGGGTTTCTTACTTGATGCCGATGATCTGACCCATGACTTTCCCGAAACCGATGAAAATGGAGGTGGTGAGGGTCATGAAACCCCGGAGCTTCTTGGGCGAGCTCTCCCCGAGGTACATGAGGTGAACGCTCAGGCCCAGACCTGCGGAGACGTAACGTTAGAGCGTGAGAAAAACCCGAGGAGAGGAACGCGATCCAGCAAACACACACACACACATCATCAGAACATACCGACGTTATATCCATAGAGGAACCTGCCAAGCAAAACCATCTCGAAAGACTTGGCCATGCGACTGAACAACATGAGCAGGGCAGCAACCATCGCCACCACGTTGTTGAACAGCAGAGCTTTTTTCCTGTGAAAGAAAGAACAGAAAGATTTATTTAGGATTGTATGATTGTATAGCTCCTCTAGGAGCTAAAACATGTGTTCAAGGGTTGTCTATAAGCTAAAAAAGGGTGTTAAAGTGCCCCCTAGGAGCTAAAACATGTTAAAGTGCCCTCTCGGAGCATAAAGGTGTGTTAAATTGCACTTTAGGAACTAAAAAGCATGTTTTAGTGTCCTCTTGGGAGCTAAAACGCATGTTAAAGTGACTTTTGGGAGCTAGAAGGTGTGTTAAAATGCCCTGTAGGAGCTAAAAAAAGTGTTATAGTGCCCTCTAGGAGCTAAAATCTATGTTAAATTGTCCTCTAGGAGCTAAAACTTGTCTTCTGGGAGTAAAAAAGCATGTTAAAGTGCCTTTTGGAAGCTAAGTGTGTTAAATTGCCCTCTAGGATTTCAAAAGCATGTTTTAGTGTCCTCTTGGGAGCTAAAACGCATGTTAAAGTACCTTTTGGGAGCTAAAAAATGTGTTAAAGTGTCTTCTAGGAGCAAAAAGTGTGTTAAATTGCCCTCTAGGAGCTAAAAAGCATGTTTAAAAGAGCCCTCTATACGTTAAAAAGTGTGTTAAAGTGTCCTCTAGGAGCTAAAAGGTGTGTTTACGTGCCTTCTAGGAGCTAAAGCATGTGTTAAATTTGTCTTCTATGAGCTACAAAGTGTGTTAAATTGCTCTCTAGGAACTAAAAAGCATGTTTTAGTGTCCTCTTGGGAGCTAAAACGCCTGTTAAAGTGTCTTTTGGGAGCTAAAAGGTGTGTTAAAATGCCCTGTAGGAGCTAAAAAGAGTGTTATAGTGTCCTCTAGGAGCTAAAACATGTGTTGAAGTGCCCTCTAGGAGCTAAAACATGTCTTCTGGGAGTGGAAAAAGCATGTTAAAGTGCCTTTTGGCAGCTAAAACATGTGTTATAGTGTCTTCTAGAAGCTAAAACATGTGTTATAGTGTCTTCTAGGAGCAAGAAAGTGTGTTAAATTGCCCTCTAGGAGCTAAAAAGCATGTTTTAGTGCCCTAAAACGCATGTTAAAGGGCCTTTTGGCAGCTAAAAAGTGTTTAAAAGAGTCCTTTATAAGTTAAAAAGTGTGTTAAATTGCCTTCTAGGAGCAAAAGCATATTAAAGTGTCCTTTAGGAGCTAAAAGGTGTGTTTAAGTGCCTTCTAGGAGCTAAAGCATGTGTTAAATTTGTCTTATATGAGCTAAAAAGTGTGTTAAATTGCTCTCTAGGAACTAAAAAGCATGTTTTAGTGTCCTCTTGGGAGCTAAAACACCTGTTAAAGTGTCTTTTGAGAGCTAAAAGGTGTGTTAAAATGCCCTGTAGGAGCTAAAAAGAGTGTTATAGTGTTCTCTAGGAGCTAAAACATGTGTTAAATTGTCTTCTAGGAGTTAATAAATGTGTTGAAGTGCCCTCTAGGATCTAAAATGTGTCTTCTGGGAGTGGAAAAAGCATGTTAAAGTGCCTTTTGGCAGCTAAAAAGTGTGTTAAAGTGTCTTCTAGGAGCAAGAAAGTGTGTTAAATTGCTCTCTAGGAACTAAAAAGCATGTTTTAGTGCCCTAAAACGCATGTTAAAGGGCCTTTTGGGAGCTAAAAGTGTTTAAAAGAGCCTTTATAAGTTAAAAAGTGTGTTAAATTGCACCCAAGAGCTAAAAAGCATGTTTAAAAGAGCCCTTTATAAGTTAAAAAGTGTGTTAAAGTGCCTTCTAGGAGCAAAAGCATATTAAAGTGTCCTTTAGGAGCTAAAAGGTGTGTTTAAGTGCCTTCTAGGAGCTAAAGCATGTGTTAAATTTGTCTTCTATGAGCTAAAAAGTGTGTTAAATTGCTCTCTAGGAACTAAAAAGCATGTTTTAGTGTCCTCTTGGGAGCTAAAACGCATGTTAAAGTGTCTTTTGGGAGCTAAAAGGTGTGTTAAAATGCCCTGTAGGAGCTAAAAAGAGTGTTATAGTGTTCTCTAGGAGCTAAAACATGTGTTAAGGTGTTCTCTAGGAGATAAAACATGTCTTCTGGGAGTGGAAAAAGCATGTTATAGTGCCTTTTTGAAGCTAAAAAGTGTGTTAAATTGCCCTCTAGGATTTCAAAAGCATGTTTTAGTGTCCTCTTGGGAGCTAAAACGCATGTTAAAGTACCTTTTGGGAGCTAAAAAATGTGTTAAAGTGTCTTCTAGGAGCAAGAAAGTGTGTTAAATTGCACTCTAGGAGCTAAAAAGCATGTTTAAAAGAGCCCTCTATACGTTAAAAAGTGTGTTAAAGTGTCCTCTAGGAGCTAAAAGGTGTGTTTAAGTGCCTTCTAGGAGCTAAAGCATGTGTTAAATTTGTCTTATATGAGCTAAAAAGTGTGTTAAATTGCTCTCTAGGAACTAAAAAGCATGTTTTAGTGTCCTCTTGGGAGCTAAAACACCTGTTAAAGTGTCTTTTGGGAGCTAAAAGGTGTGTTAAAATGCCCTGTAGGAGCTAAAAAGAGTGTTATAGTGTCCTCTAGGAGCTAAAACATGTGTTAAATTGTCTTCTAGGAGTTAATAAATGTGTTGAAGTGCCCTCTAGGATCTAAAATGTGTCTTCTGGGAGTGGAAAAAGCATGTTAAAGTGCCTTTTGGCAGCTAAAAAGTGTGTTAAAGTGTCTTCTAGGAGCAAGAAAGTGTGTTAAATTGCTCTCTAGGAACTAAAAAGCATGTTTTAGTGCCCTAAAACGCATGTTAAAGGGCCTTTTGGGAGCTAAAAAGTGTTTAAAAGAGCCCTTTATAAGTTAAAAAGTGTGTTAAAGTGCCTTCTAGGAGCAAAAGCAAATTAAAGTGTCCTCTAGGAGCTAAAAGGTGTGTTTAAATGCCTTCTAGGAGCTAAAGCATGTGTTAAATTTGTCTTCTATGAGCTAAAAAGTGTGTTAAATTGCTCTCTAGGAACTAAAAAGCATGTTTTAGTGTCCTCTTGGGAGCTAAAACGCATGTTAAAGTGTCTTTTGGGAGCTAAAAAGTGTGTTAAAATGCCCTGTAGGAGCTAAAAAGAGTGTTATAGTGTTCTCTAGGAGCTAAAACATGTGTTAAGGTGTTCTCTAGGTGATAAAACATGTCTTCTGGGAGTGGAAAAAGCATGTTATAGTGCCTTTTGGAAGCTAAAAAGTGTGTTAAAGTGTCTTCTAGGAGTTAAAACATGTGTTATAGTATCTTCTAGGAGCAAAAAAGTGTGTTAAATTGCCCTCTAGGATTTCAAAAGCATGTTTTAGTGTCCTCTTGGGAGCTAAAATGCATGTTAAAGTACCTTTTGGGAGCTAAAAAATGTGTTAAAGTGTCTTCTAGGAGTTAAAACATGTGATAAAGTGTCTTCTAGGAGCAAAAAGGTGTGTTAAATTGCTCTCTAGGAGCTAAAAAGCATGTTTTAGTGTCTTCTTGGGAGCTAAAACGCATGTTAAAGTGCCTTTTGGGAGCTAAAAGGTGTGTTAAAATGCCCTCTAGGAACTAAATAGAGTGTTATAGTGTCCTCTAGGAGCTAAAACATGTGTTCAATTGTCCTCTAGGAGCTAAAACGTGTCTTCTGCGAGTGAAAAAGCATGTTATAGTGCCTTTTGGAAGCTAAAAAGTGTGTTAAAGTGCCTTCTAGGATTTCAAAAGCATGTTTTAGTGTCCTCTTGAGAGCTAAAATGCATGTTAAAGTATCTTTTGGCAGCTAAAAAGTGTGTTAAAGTGTCTTCTAGGAGCAAGAAAGTGTGTTAAATTGCCCTCTAGGAACTAAAAAGCATGTTTTAGTGTCCTCTTGGGAGCTAAAACACATGTTAAAGTGCCCTCTAGGAGCTAAAACATGTGTTAAACTTGACTTTTAGAAACTAAAAAGCATGTTAAAGTGCCCTCTAGGAGCTAAAACGCATGTTAAATACCTTCTGGTAGCTAAAAAGTGTGTTAACAATGTAAGAAAACCTGGGGTTTAAGTGATTGTATTATGAATTGACTTCCATCAGTGTATAAACTCTGTTAAATCCTGTGTCGTGTTGTCTGCTTGTGTTTGATTTGTTGTTCAAGTCAAAATAATATTTTAGATGAGACAAAAATACCAAAAATGTAAAGAAATTCTCTACAAATCAAAATCCGATCATTTCACCTCAGGATTAGGGCGACTTTACCAGACATGGCAACATCACCAAGAGATCATTTAGGCTCAAAAACTCACTTTAGTCCAAAAATGACTGAGCCCATTATTTTAAAGTTTTGCATATATTCTCTTTCCCTTTCTCTCACCGGCCGTGGGTGACAGGAAGGCTCCCGCTGTGGATGGCTCCGGCCCAGGCTCCCAGACTCAACACGGCCACGATGAAGGACCAGATGAGCTGGTTGGTGGAGTCGTCCACTGGAACCCCGTACCTCCACAGCCAGGTGTGGTTCACGAAACTCTGCACATGCTGCACCAGAAAGGACCAGAAAGGTCACGTTGAGGTGTGACTGAACTGATTCTGGCTTGAATCAAGTGCAACAAATAGTGTTGCTGCCTGAGTTAGTTGTCTCTTTATATTGTTGCATTCATTGGATGAAATTAAAATCCCAAATCTGTCTCCGTCAGTGTGTTTTCCTGCTATAAATGATGATAAATGTTGAATATCTCTACAAACACAAAGGTTATTGGACCTAAACCTGGTGTAAGATGTTACAGAGTAAATACAGTTAGAATATTGCAAAAAGAGATAAAAAACAACTTTATTTATGACTTATAACAAGACAAAACTGACTGAAATCAGGAAAAAAGCCTTAATAAATAAAAATAATTATAAATAAGGTAAATTATCTGAAAACGCAAAGTTCACTGATTAATTAATTAATAAGATAAGAGGTCAAAGGTCAATTATTTGTCCATAAAATCCTATAAATCCCACTGAGGATGATTCCAGAACATGAAGAATATATTCTGTAAGATGTTTAAAAAGGAGACAATTAAATAATCACACAAACAGGCTTTTATTCTGACACATTTTGTGGAGTGCTTTTATTGTGACACTCTGTGGAGGCTTTTATTATGAAAGACTGTGGCGGGCTTTTATTCTATATCTTATAAAGGAGACAATTAAATAATCACACTAATTAAATATCTAAATAGTGGTTAGTTGCAGCCCTACTACTGATATTATATTAAACTATTGTCTTATTGTATTGATGATGTGGATATTGATGATATATATTGATGCTGGAACAGTAACATTGATGTAAAATACTTTATTTAGTGTTTTAGAGGTTTAATACTGGGATTTATGGATTAAACTCAATGCTGAACCTGTTTCAGGGATTTTTTGGGGTTAAGAAGTTATAGTCTAATCATTGTTTAATAAATAAAACTTTTAAAATGATAGAATACGATAGAAACATCAAAATAAAAGCCTAAATATCTTAGATTAGAAGCATAGACATATAAATATGACTTCTTCTAATACCGGCTGTGTGCAGGAACTGCAGGGATTCATGAGGATTTGCAGATAAATTCTAAAACGAGGGCTGTGTGCAAACATTTTCCTGATAATTTGACTTCCTGTTTCCTCAGTAGAAACCTTACCGCTGCCGGAGAAGCGATGATAGAGACCTGAATCCCATACTGGAAGGATCCTCCGATTCCCAGCACCATCATCAGCAGATAGAGCCTCCAGTACTGCAGCTGACATGTGAGAGAGGCGATAAATCACATCTTAGTGTTTTAACCACTTATATAAGCGTGTAGTCATTAAAGGACACGTGTGGCATGTTGTTGACATGATTAATGGTTAACTGTCCCGGGCCTGGCATGTGTTTAATGGTTAGAAACGCTATGAGCTTCACGTGTATATTAACCTTGATGATGCTCAATACAACGTCACACGTTCTGCTCTGTTAGTTTTACATACAAACACTTGTATTGTTTAATTATAATGTTTTTTAATAGAAAAAAGTACATAAAATATATGTTTTAGGCTTGAAATGACCCTCCTGTTATGTTAATTTATCACAAACCATGTTTAATTATCCAAATGATGTGAAAAACCCCTAAAAACCTAAAAATCAGCTTAACATTTACATTTTGTTTTACAGTTTGTGAAGCAGAAATAAACATATATGTGAAATAAGCCATTTTAATTATCATATGTTAATTAAGGCAAATTTGTATAGAACATTTCACACAAGTGCTTTATATAAAACATTAAAAAGCAGCAAAATGTAATTTAAACAGTTGTTTAAAAGGGGCAAAAACATTTAAATTAATACAAATTAAATACTAATGCTACTTAAATACTACTTTTTCCTATTATTCCCAGTTCGTCAAACTGAATTTCATGTGTATATTGAGTTTCCATCTAATAATAATATTTAACAATAGTTTTACCTTTATATGTCAAAGCTTTTACATATAAATCTCCTGCTGCCGCTTTAAAATTCAATAGAGCATTCGATTTATTTTTGATGCTCAGGAAGCAGAAGTAGGTGATATTTTTCAAGATTTGGGTGAAATGACCCGAAATAAACGTATAAATCATAGTAATTTATCTATGAACACATTCCACATTTAGAACATAAGATATTTATAAGATGTTCATGGGTAAATAACAAATAATGGTTGGAAAAATGAGATTAAAATGCAGTTTTAAAAGCATTTCCGTGCCATTTTTTAACAAAAATCACATGAAATATCAAATAGTGTAAATGGAAAAGAATGATAAATTTAAACATTTATAACTAGTTGAATAGAATGTTTTATTCTAACATTATTTAAGAGGATTAAACTATTTATTGCCTAATTTTAATGGCTGCACGTGACATTTTAGACCCTGTAAAATGCATTTTTCATGCATGTTTCATCACTACGTACCTGTTGCATTAAGGCACATTTTTATTATTTTTTTAAGACTTAAACCATCTGATACCAGGTTTTTTTAGGGTTACACCACATGATATTTTATATATTATACCTTATATGCATTTATGCGAATTTAGGTCATCACAATGTAAAGCACGCAAATAGAAAATCGGATCAAAGAGCGAAAATTAATCCACAAATACAGAAAATCCATTGTTTTTTCCTATTCGCTTGTATTTTATATCTTTCGGACTCGTTAGTATGACCCAGGCACATGAATAAATACATAAATACATAAATAAAAAGGCGTAAATGAGATTCACGCGTCCCCAAACGCAGCTCCAGTGGAACCAGCGCTGAGTATCTTCACGTACCGGTTTAGATGCAGGTTCCTGGTGTTTCTCCTCCATGTTTCTGTGTGTGGTGTGTGTGTGTGTGTGTGTGTGTGTGATGCTGCAGCAGCAGCAGCATCATATATGGAGGATGCAACATGCAGTTACACATCAATAGAGCCCGGTTGTCCATTCATGTTGTTACAGGAACAGTGTCACGTTCTGACGTGGGTGATGATATAAGAGCCGCAGCTCCAGATCCAGCCTGGTGAGGCTGGATCTGCTGCCTTACACACACGAGGAAAACACACACACGCACGCGCAGGAGGGATCATTAATTGTGTGTGTGTGTGTGTGACCCAATTACTGCTTTATTACTAGTTGTTCTCTGTCTGCGCCCCCTACAGGTGATAGGAGTCCACTGTCTGGGATTTAACTCACTGTTTGTTGAGTGCAGGTAGATTCATTCCAGGTCCAGGACCAGGTCCAGGTGTAGGACTAGGTCCAGGACCAGGTCCAGGACTGTAGATGCAGGGTTCAGCTCCGACTCCACTGATGTGTATCGATGGTTTTCTACTAACAGACAGAGGGGGTGTTTTCCTTTGTCTGATTCGCTGTAGAAGCCGCATCTGTCTGCGGGGTGTAAACCCCCCCCCCCTCCTCACACACACACACACACACACACACACACACACACACACACACACACACACACACACACACACACACCCTCCCCCATCCTCCATGATCCACTCTGAGCTGCTGGAGACTCTGAGGAAGGAACTAAACACCTGCTGCTCACCTGAACCAGCTTCTTCTTTCTTTTTCTTTCAGTCTAACTTCCATTCATTCTCTGTCTCTGTCTTTCATTCATCCTTTTTTCACCATTCCTCATTCTTTTTTCATTAATTCTTTCTTTCATTCATTGTTTCCTTTTCTTTCTCTAACAGAGACACTAATAAACTACCACATCTCCTAATGCATATTTAAATGCAGCCATCTTTACTAATGCAGAACAAGCAGGCTCATTGTTCCATTCTATTCTTTCTTCCTCTCTTTGTTCCTCATTCATTCATTCATTCATTCATTCATTCTTTAATTCCACTGAAAACCACTGATATCACATCAAGCATTTTACTGTGACTCCACCTGGATGAATGAAGCTTCATATAAACTCTATAAATATGGTAGTACTGTGCAGTAAATACACATTGTAGTGTAACGGCATCTTAAAGAACACAGTAAAATGTGCATTCTATACAAATCACTGCATATGATGTGTATTTACTGTGTATTTTATAGTTATATGAAGCTAAATATTCACTCATTTTACATACAGTATCTTTAGGATCTCCTTCCTCTTCCTCACATCTTTCTTCTGATCTTTAATTCATCTTCATATCAGGAGAAGTCATCTACATCTGCTCTGCTGCTTTGCTTTGTAATTTATAATTGGATGATTTATTAAGAAGCTGGCGAGAGGCTTATCGTTCACAAAGGATGCGCCAAGTTTGCAGAATTAAAAAGCAGAACAAAACATTTTTACACAGCCGTGCAATTGTTTTCATGTGACTTTACTGCTGAATGATGTTTGAATGGCAGCTTATAGAACATTATCAGCATATAACACTTTATTTGATCACATATATATCATTAAAACAACAATAATTACTTCTGTATTCAACACAAACCATTACACATGATCCATTTTCTATGTGCAAATGAACTTGACTGCATGTTTAGACATAGACTATATATATATATATATATATATATAAAATGTGGAAAAAGTGAAGCGCTGTGAATACTTTCCAGATGCATATATATATATATATATATATATATATATATATATATATATATATATAATGTCTGATGTTCAGCTTACGCTGACCTTTGACCTCTTGAATAAGAAAAGAGCTAGTACATTCCATTAAATATTACTTCGACATGATAAACATGTTTTTAATGGCCTACATAGTATATATATATATTAAATATACTATGCTATGTAAGTCAATGGGACTTTTTCTATTTCTGCATATTAAAGCCAGATGGCAACAATTCGTTTTTAGCATATTAGAAAAAAAAAATCTTAGCATCAAAATGAATTAAATGTATATTTAAAATAATTAAGTTTACTTAGATAGTGAGTTTTTTTTTACTTGGTGAAAATTCTCCAAATTTCGGAATAAAAGACGACCTTTGGTTGTGAGACAGTGATGCTCACATGTCAAATGTGCGTGAACAGGATATCCTGGTCATGTGACCTCATAAAATGTATGCTCTTCAAAATAAAAGCCCCCCTTTTCACACTTAACTGTAAAAACAGATCTTATATCACAGCTTTTAAGAAAAAGTAAGACAAAGTAATTGTTGCCGTGGCAACACTATGTAATAGAGGGTTAATAACTCTGCTGGTAAAGCAGATGATAGTGTTAATCCCAATAAATACACTTTTATGCTGATTCTCCACATGCACCATATTCAATATGTTATTCTATTGAATGTCATACTCAGCTTTTCCTGTTTGAATGTATAGTTTCCATCATCATCTTTTATACATACAGTATCATACATACTGTTTCTCTTCCTGAGGTTTATTCCTGTTTTTTTCCCTGTTAAAGTTTTTTTTTAGGGAGTTTTTCCTTTGTATGATGTGAGGGAAATTCACATATGTAGACAGATGTGTGCCTTTCCAAATCATGTCCAATCAGCTGAATTTACCACAGGTGGACTCCAATTAAGGATGCACCTGAGCTCATTTTTGATCTTCATGGCAAAGGCTGTGAATACTTATGTACATGTGATTTCTTAGTTTTCTTTATTTGTAATAAAT
Organism: Lepturacanthus savala; assembly: GCA_030544235.1. NCBI lineage: Eukaryota > Metazoa > Chordata > Actinopteri > Scombriformes > Trichiuridae > Lepturacanthus > Lepturacanthus savala. The sequence goes on from CM060463.1 coordinate 4,012,645, forward strand.
TTGCAAAAATCTCCAAAAAAACCCTTTTTCACTTTGTCATTATGGGGTGTTGTATGTAGAATTCTGAGGGAAAAAACATGAATTGAATCCATTTCAGAATAAGTAACATAACAAAATGCTTTCCGGATGCACTGTAAAGGAGTCGTCCACTAGTGAATCCTAGTGGTTTTCAGTGAGATGGAAGCGATGACCTCTGACCCTGTCAGACAGCACAGGGCTCCATCAGGTGTGGTCAAAGTGATCTATAAGGCCGTAGAGTGAGACACTTCCCCCAGCTGGTACTGAGCCTCGGTTTCTGACGCTCCCTTCCTGTCCTGTCCTTTAAAGTTGAGTTTGTGGAACTCGCTCGTGATGGCCGACAGCGACTTCCCTTTGGTCTCCGGCAGGAAGAGGCCGACGTAGAGCGCCGACAGCAGGCACACCGCCCCGAAAGGTACGAAGCAGTACTCACTCAACGCAGTCTGGAAAAGAAAGGCAGGCTGATGGAGACATGTCTTTACCACAGCTTTTCTTACACGATTTCAAAGTCTTTCCTCCTGTTCACATGCAAATCTGGACTTGTGGAGTTGTGTGCAAAGTCACAGTGTTTTTTCCTGCTATAAATGATAATAAATATGGAATATCTCTACAACCACAAAGGTTATGCACATGTATTGGTATCAAAATAAATCTATAACATGTGAGGTGACTACAGAAGAGTCAGAATCTATTCATGTTGCAGCAAATATAGTTAGAATATTGCAAAAATAAATCTAACATTGTAATTTACTACAAATAAAACACATAAAAAATACTTTATTTAACCTTAAAACAAGACAAAACTGACCCAAATCAGGACAATAAGCTGAAATAAGGCAAATTATCTACAATGCATAGTTCAATGATTAATAAGATAAGAGTTCAAAGATCAATTATTTGTCCATAAAATCATAGAAATCAGACTGAGGACAATCTAACATTGTGTTTTACTCGAGATAAAAATACTTTATTGAAAACTGAAAACAAGACAAAACTGACCTAAATAAGGAAAAAAGAACGTGAAATAACTTATAAAATGCTATAAATCCCACTGAGGATCATTATAAAACATGAAGAATATATTCTGTAAGATGTTTAAAAAGGAGATTATAAAGGAGACAATTAAATAATCACACAAACAGGCTTTTATTCTGACACACTTTGTGTAGTGCTTTTATTGTGACACTGTGGAGGCTTTTATTATGAAAGACTGTGGCGGGCTTTTATTCTGACACATTTGGTGGAGTGCTTTTATTGTGACACTGTGGAGGCTTTTATTATGAAAGACTGTGGCGGGATTTTATTCTGACACATTTGGTGGAGCGCTTTAATTCTGAAAATTCTAAAAATACAAGAACAAACTGATCCAGATCAGAAAAAAAGTATAAATTATCCGAGAGTACAATGATTAATGAGATAATAATGAGTTTAAAGATCAATTATTTGTCCATAAAATCCTATAAATCCCACTGAGGATCATTATAAAACATGAAGAATATATTCTGTAAGATGTTTAAAAAGGAGATTATAAAGGAGACAATTAAATAATCACACTAATTAAATATCTAAATAGTGGTTAGTTGCAGCCCTACTACTGATATTATATTAAACTATTGTCTTATTGTATTGATGATGTGGATATTGATGATATATATTGATGCTGGAACAGTAACATTGTGTTTTACTGCAGATAAAACACTTTATTTAGTGTTTTAGAGGTTTAATACTGGGATTTATGGATAAAACTCACTGCTGCTGCTGGATCAGGGGGTTTTGGATTTAAAACAGCTGGTGGATTTTTCTCCGGACAGACGGACTCACCACTAGAAACGGGAAGATCATTCCAACGATGAACAGGTTGATCCACATCATGGATCCAGCGATCATGTAGGCCGCCGGCCGAGCCGTCTGGTTGAAGATCTCTGTAGGTAGAACCCCCGTCACTCCAGCTGATAAAAAGAAATCAAACCATTCATCATCACATCCTTAGTAATATTACTATAATAGAACAATAGAAAGTCTTTATTAGCATTATACAAGGTACAAATTTAAAGCTTCACACATTAAAGTGACTAGCAGCAAGTGATTGAAGTAGCAATAGATATGATATAATAGTGCAAATATGCTATAATATAACTTTACTTATTTACTGTCTTTACTTACAAATAATAATGTTTTCTCATGATCTAAATTTAAGAAAGTCATATAAGAAACTTAAATTGTACATTTTATACATGTTCTGTAAAGTGACCTGGGATAACCTGAAAGGCACCTATTAATAAAATGTCTTATTATTATTATTATTATTAATAAAAAACCTTTTATGTCATGAAGATGCCTGTAGCAATGCAAGGTTTTACTCCAAATCATCTTAAATAGGCACTAAAAGGGTTTGAGTTTGTATCAGAATGCAGAAAGTTGTGGTTTCGGCTCATTTATTTGTTAAATGATCCTTATGATCTAATTTATCTCATGAGGAGTTATATTTAGCATTTAATAGTTCAAACTAACCCTAAACTGTCTGGATCTGACTGTCTGTTGATCATATACTGTATTGTTCAATATATAATAGCAGTGTGTTTAAAAACATGAGTAAAGCCAAAAATCCTTATAATAATTTTATTTCTGTGCTTTGGAAACAGTGGGTTTTATATCCTAAATCAAAATGCATCTGCATTTGTCTTTACAAACCCAAATATTTATTGTATGCACTGAAAACTCTTCAGGTTTTATCATTCCTGTGAATCCCTACAGTAATATTTAGTTGTATAACTACGATTTCTGAGACCTGCTTCACATCTGTGCTGCATGGAGGCGATCAACAGGCATGTCTTGCCTCAGAAGCAGCATTTCTGATGGTTTAAATGGGATTAAGGTCCGGGGATTGGGTTGGCTACTCCAGAACTTTAATTTTGCTGGTCTGGAACCAAGTTGCTGCTGGTTTACTGGTGTGTTTGGGGTCGTTGTCTTGTTGAAACTCACATTTCAAGGCCAGAAAGTCCAGGAACTGATAAGTGGTCTGTGGTTACCTGCAGAACCTCTGCTTTAATTACCTATAATTTCCACCTGTTGTCTATTCCGTCTGCACAACAGCATGTGAAACTGATTGTCAATCAGTATTAGTAATATGTATTTTACTTTAACTCCTGATAACCGACCTGGGCCCATGCCGAAGCTGAGGATGTAGGTGAAGATGCAGGTCATGCTCAGGTACGGCATCCAGGACACAACGTGCTGTTTACATGTGGGGAGGAAAGTCAGAACAATGACCAACTTATAGAAAAAAAGACAAATATTAAATATACACTACAGTTCAAAGGTTTTAGATTTAGTTTTTAAATTTAAGCAGTTTAATTCTAATGAATACCTTTAGATTTATTACACCACTGTATGTATATTACTGTATATATGACAGGAGAGAGTGTATTAATACTGTCCCATGTAACTGTGCCTTAAATACGTGAAGTTGTGATGTCACTACTATACAGTCACCACCAACAGCCATTTAAAGAGGAGGAGGAAGAAGCTGGAGAAAAGAAGTGGAAAACTATACTGAGATGATCTTTGCTGCTTCAAATCTGGTTAGGGATGAAAAATTCACAATAAAAACAGGAAAGTGAAGAATATGAGACATTTAAATGGTAGAAAAATAATCAGTTAACTACCAACGACCCAAAAAAGACACATATCAATTTTAGTTTTAATGGATTTTATGCTATAATATAGTTTTTTTATATGCTATAATTTCACTTATATGTCAAACTTTGTCCTAAATTTAATAATCAGCTCATCTTTCATGGAATTATTTCATCTTTTATTAAATATGTTATAATTCAGGTGCTGTATATGTTATAATTTGGATTAAAATGTCATTATTTGTCTTATCTTTTAATAACTATCTGTTATTTAATGTATTTAATAATTTAGGGCTTCATATGTGTTCATATGTTATAATTTGTTTTTTATATGATATATATCATAATTAATTCGTTAGGTTTATATATGTCATAATTGGGTTTATCTCTTAATAATTAGCTAGTGCTTTGTTAAATTATCTTATCTTTGCATAAATGTTATAATCCTGTTAATACAGATATCAATGTTCAGGAATCAATAGTTAACAACTTAGACATCCAGCTTTACTGCAGTAATGGACTTAAATAAAGTGTGGAAACTTTTAATTTGGTAACATGATAAATTTAACTTGTTAACACAATAAAAGTTTAAAAGACTTTTAATTTGGTAACATGATAAATTTAACTTGTTAACACAATAAAAGTTTAAAAGACTTTTAATTTGGTAACATGATAAATTTAACTTGTTAACACAATAAAAGTTTAAAAGACTTTTAATTTGGTAACATGATAAATTTAACTTGTTAACACAATAAAAGTTTAAAAGACTTTTAATTTGGTAACATGATACATTTACCTTGTTAACAGGATAAAGGTTGAAAGGACTTTTAATTTAACATGATTAACTTAACTTGTTAACACAATAAAGGTTCTAAAGACTTTTAATTTGGTAACAAGTTAAATTTATGACCCAAAAAAGACACATATCAATGTTCAGGAATCAATAGTTAACAACTTAGACATCCAGCTTTACTGCAGTAATGGACTTAAATAAAGTGTAAAGTTGCTCCAACCAAGTTTCTCTGGTTAATTAATTAATTAATTAGTTAATTAATTAATTAACCCCCGTCTGTATATCAGCATGGATGAAGCCTGATGTCTGGGTCTTTTCTAGGACTAGAGCTCTAGAGCTAAGCAGAACCCCATGATCTAGACTTAGTTAGTCAGGAGTTCATCCTACAGCAACATAATCCACATTAAACTACGATAAAAACTGAAAAATCAACGTGTTCTAACACTTTTGGCCTCTATAAGTTTATATAAGAGATAAGATTTATATAAATCAAACATCAACTAACAGCTGAATGTTGATTTAGGACGCCTCCTAGTGGTGAAATGTTGAACTAATCATCACTTATTTCCTATACTTCTATAATAATTTCACCTGTTCACCAGTCTTTGTCTTAAAGCCAACAGTGTAGTAGATCCTGGGTTAATTACATATCTTGAGTGTACAAATAATAATATATTTATTGATGCAAACCTATGCTAAGTCTGTAAAATAATGAATAAATACCTCGAATGACAGAGCGATGGTGAAGACAACAGCCCAGATGGTCATGAGGATGAATCCTCCCATCAGCAAGAACCTCCGACCTTTACGCTCTATCAGCAGGTTCTGGAAATAAACATTATATTATATTAGAGATATTTAATCCAGAAAAGCTGCTACTGGATGGAATAGATCAGGAACATTCTGCTAATTAATAAATAATTTAAAAAAAGTGCAAATTCAACAATATGACGTCTCATTTATTGTGAAAATAAGTGCAATTATCTTGTTTTTGGTTCCATAATTCATAATAATGTATATAATGTACACAGAATAGGTAATCATGTGTAATTTATGGTATTTTATTATTTATATTTTTTATATATTTACACATTTCTATTCTATTTGTGTCTATAGTTTTATATCAGTGCTGTATGTGACGTGTTGAGGAACCTTCCAAAGATCAATAAATATCTAATTTAATCTTGAATTTGGTCAATTTATTCTTGTTTTATTAGAATAAGACTAAATTGTTTGACTTTTTATCTTAATGTTGTATTTTTTATCTCATATTTTGGACTTTTTATCTCATAATTCTGACTTTTTATCCTAAAATTATCTGCCAATTCAAGATAATTCGACTCATTATTGGACTAATTGCATTAAACACAGTTAGGAGAAGTTATCTAGTTATTATTTACAAATCCATGGGTTGATTTTTCCCCAATAAATGTATATAAAAAGGTTTCGCACAGAAACTACAATAATATTCAGCAGTTAAGCTTTAAGAAGAATGCAAACAGTCGGTTACATAAGAAGAAATGTGCTTAAATGACCTTCTTTCTACTTACACATATTATACAGGCTGTGAATTCACATGTTCCCGTGCCAATTGTGACATACTGGATTTTCTCATCAGATATTCCAGCCTCTTTAAACACATACGATGCGTAGAAGTAAATCTGGAAACAACAACAAAAAAAGAACATTAATCAGATGCGTGTGATATTAACTGAGGGTTTCCAAGTGTTTCAGTGGGTGATAAGCTGATTAAATCCAGCAGTTTGTACATAGAATAAATCCCTAAAACCTCCAGTGTTGAGTAAAAGCCTCCAAACACACGGAGCTATTAATTTGTGTGGGTCTAAAAAACGGGACTAATTTATCCTGAGATGTCATAGGAACATTAATACTGTGGGAAAAAAAGGGGAAAACAAGGTATTGATTTCAGTGCTTTTATATTTTCATTAACACTCTGGTGTGGATTTAGCCTCAGGTTCTCATCTACATCATAATGGATGCTTTTCACCTCCCACTGCTTGAACTCTGCTGGACCTGGATCACCTGCTGGCTCCATGTTATCACTGTTTTTGTAGGTGGAGACCGCTCATGTGTTTAAATGCTCGTAGCACTGAAGTGAAATCTGTGTCCTGTATAGAGTATATACAGCCCTATTACATTTAAAAGCTGTGTCCGATAAAGAATAATAATTAAATGGTGTCAATTGAGCTGATTATGCTGAAACTTCCATGATAAACATGGAATATCCAAAACCTCTGATGTGAGTTTTATCCATAAATCCCAGTATTAAACCTCTAAAACACTAAATAAAGTGTTTTATCTGTAGTAAAACCCAATGTTACTGTTCCAGCATCAATATATATCATCAATATCCACATCATCAATACAATAAGACAATAGTTTAATATAATATCAGTAGTAGCTGCAACTAACCACTATTTAGATATTTAATTAGTGTGATTATTTAATTGTCTCCTTTATAATCTCCTTTTTAAACATCTTACAGAATATATTCTTCATGTTCTGGAATGATCCTCAGTGGGATTTATAGGATATTATGGACTAATTATTGACCTTTGACCTCTTATTTTAGTAATAATTTAACTTTGCATTGCAGATAATCAGATAATTTAGCTATTTTCAAGGTTTTTTGCAGTATTCTAACTATATTTGCTTAATTTATTTTTAAATTTTTTAATTTATTTACTTATTATAACCCCCCACGAACTTAATGAGGAATAAGCGGCTGTAGAAGATAAATTAATGAACTTATTAATTATTTTTTTATTTATTTATTGCATCCTAATGCTTTTAATGTTTAATATAAAGCACTTTGAATTAACTTATTGCTGAGATATGTGATACAAATAAATTGGCCTTGATACCAGGTTTTTTTTCCTGATTCCGGTCAGTTTGTTCTTGTTTTATGTTTTAAATAAAGTATTTTTATCAGTAGTAAACACTATTCTAACTATATTTGCTCTATAACAGCAACATAAATAGATTCTGACTCTTCTGTAGTCACCTCACATGTTGTAGATTTATTTTAACACCAGGTTTAAGTCCAATAACCTTTGTGTTTGTGAACTAATTTTATGGACAAATAATTGATCCTTGAATCCTATTAATCTTTGAACTTTACAATGCAGATAATTTAGGTCGTTTCAAGTTTTTTGTCTGATTTTCAGTCAGTTTAGTCTTATATTTTAAATAAAGTGTTATAATATTTAGTAGCAGGGTCGCAACTAATGAAAATTTGGATATTTAATTTAGATTTAAGCTGTTTGATTATTGATCTTACAGAATATATTCAAATCAATTAATCATTTAACTTTGCAACTATTTTTTTTTTATATATTTCGGCTTTTTTCCCCTGATTTCAGTCAGTTTGGTCTTGTTTTAAGTCATAAATAAAGTATTGTTTATGCAATATTCTAACTATATTTTCTCTATAACAGCAACATAAATAGATTCTGACTCTTCTGTAGTCACCTCACATGTTGTAGATTTAGTTTAACACCAGGTTTAAGTCCAATAACCTTTGTGTTTGTAGAGATATTCCACATTTATTATCATTTATAGCAGGGGAAACTGATAAATAGACCTAGTGCTTAAGTGGTTAATGCAACATACTTATCATTTAGATCATAGTGAAATGAATAGACAATCATCTCAGTAGTAATGTGTAAAATGCACACAAGCTTAAGCTGTGTCATTTATAAACAGGTGATTCTAGTGAAACGAACAAGTAGTATTTAAAAAACATGCACTTTTCTGCATCATAGCAGCCTCCAGTCAGTCACTTTGCAGCACAGCAGGTGACACAGCTTCATCTAGAACATACATTTTTAATATGACTGTCAGGAATGTAAAAAAAACCCAGGAGTATGTATGTGAGCCGCGGACGGATCCTCTCAAATTTCTAATCAGCTGCGTCCAACGAAGCCGGAGAAAACTGCCGCTAACATCTGATACTGTTGGTGGAGCGATGGTGTCAGTAACACCGACCCTCCTGGCTTATATAACTATATTTCCTAGAGCCCAGAGACACACGAAACACACACGTCCAGAGGCACAAGAGCTACTCAGGGAAAAAGAACACTGTTGATCACTAAAGAACAAATTTAGTTGAAGTTTCTCAGACTTTTATCAGGAGAGAGCACAGTTTAAATATAGTTTAGTGTCATCAACAGCGACGATAAATCAAAATCTGGTATTTTTGCTCTAGAACAAAGACAATTAAATACTAAGAGTCAATACAAGGGTAGTGGGAAAAACATTGTGTGTTACTACAAATAAAAATACTTTATTTAAAACTTAAAACAAGACCAAACTGACCCAAATCAGGAAAAAAAGGCAAATTATCTGCAATGCAACGATTAATAAGAGTCCTATAAAATCCTATAAATCCCACTGAGGATCATTCCAGAACATGAAGAATATATTCTGTAAGATGTTTAAAAAGGAGACAATTAAATAATCACACTAATTAAATATCTAAATAGTGGTTAGTTGCAGCCCTACTACTGATATTATATCAAACTATTGTCTTATTGTATTTAAATATGGTTTTGCCAAATGCCAAACTTTGATTTATTTATCTCTATGGTATGTTTGATGGAAATGGTCCATGTGTTCCTAAAAGCATCTTTAAATTGTTATTGGTTCGAAGTGAAATGTTGTTTAATTAAATTAATTTATTTGCTAGTGATCGACAGCAATCATGTTAAGATTTCAGAGCAAAATCAAGCAGCTATAGACGATCAATAATCACTATTAATGCATAATATGAGCCTATAGATCAAGGTACTGCACATTAAAACTGCACATTTCATCTATTCTAAATGTACCTTAAAGGGATATTTTCACATTTTTAATTGTGAGAGGATAAATGGAACAATGACAAATAGTCTCAATAGTAACGTCAAACCTCAGATCCTGTTTTTAGTACATTTTTATTATTATTAAGTGTTTATTAATTTAAAAATAACATCTATTTTTGTGCATATGTGTCTTTTTTCCTTCTTCCAGTACAACTTTTTGCTTCTTCTATGCATCTCCTTCTATCCGGGTGTGCACAACCTCGTCCTTTGAGTTTTTTTTCTTGTTTTTTCTCACCGTGTCGTTGCCACAGAGCTGCATGGCGCTGCTGATGACCATCACGGAGATGAGCTGCCAGCGAACGCAACGATCGGCGAAAAGCTCCCAGGGCCGACGGGGCCTCATCCCTTTGGTTTCCGCCTGTTCCTGCAAGATCTCGTCCAGCTCGCTGCTCTGGACCTCACAGCCACGCAGACGCCTCAGAGCTGACCAGGAAACAGGGAAATAACACAACTTAAACACGTGTGTAATGTCATTTCAGGTGCTGGTTGACATCAGTGGCAAGGAAAACACGGTCATTTAAATTTATTTATATAAAACATAAAAGCATCGAGATACAATTTAAAAACTGTTGATTGAAAGAGGAAAAATCTAAGATTTTAAATGAAAAACTAGGAAAATTAATTAATATTAAATAAGGTAAAATATAAAATATTTAAATTAAAAATCAAGAAAATTCTACAATTATAAATGCATCAAGATACAATTTAAAAATATTTGACAGAAAGGGGAAAAAAATCTAAAATTGCGAATTAAAAAACGAAAAACAAATTCAATAAGATGAAATATCAAATATTTAAATTAAAAAAAAATCAATAAAATTTAATTAAAATTTAAATAGAAATATTTAAATTAAAAATGTAAAAAATCAATAAAATTATACAATTTAAATGCATCATATTTAAATAGAAATATGTAAATTAAAAATAAAAATCAATAAAATTATACAATTTAAATGCATCATATTTAAATAGAAATATTTAAATTAAAAATGTAAAAAATCAATAAAATTATACAATATAAATGCATCAAGATATGATAAATAATAAAAATAGTTGAGAAAAAGGGGAAAAAATTTAAAATTGCGAATTAAAAAACAAGAAAAAAAAACATTAAAATTAAATACGATGAAATATGAAATATTTAAATTAAAAATAAAAATCAATAAAATTATACAATTTAAATGCATCAAGATATAAATTAAAAATAGTTGAGAGAAAGGGAAAAATCTAAAATTGCGAATTAAAAAACAAGAAAAAAAACATTAAAATTAAATAAGATGAAATATCAAATATTTAAATTAAAAATAAAAATCAATAAAATTATACAATTTAAATGCATCATATTTAAATAGAAATATTTAAATTAAAAATGTAAAAAATCAATAAAATTATACAATTTAAATGCATCATATTTAAATAGAAATATTTAAATTAAAAATGTAAAAAAATCAAGAAAATTATATAATTTAAATGCATAATTTATATATAATATTATAATATATATAATATAATATAATTTAAAAATAGTTCAGAGAAAGGGAAAAATCTAAAATTTCAAATTAAAAAACAAGAAAAATTTATTAAAATTAAATATATAGATATAATATAAAAAATAATTATAAATAAAAAACAGTTGATTAAAAGGAGAAAAAATTTAAATAAAATTAAATTAAAGCAAAAACAAGAACAATGTTACAGTGCAATGAAAAACAGTGGTGAAAGAAGGACTTCTTTACCAAAGTAAAAGTCCTGTTAATTATTATTATATCACCAACAGTGAAAGTACTTGAACATATTTCATAGTTATTATATATTTCATATTTTCTATTTTCTCTCCAACCTTCTGAGATATTGGATCATTTAACCTCTTTCTCTCTTGAACATCATGGAACCATGTGAAGAATTTGAATGCTAATTCCTCATGTGAGGAAGGGTCAAAGGTCAAAACAGGTTGGGGAAACCTCTGTATTTGACAAGCTTATATATATATATTTTATTTATTGAAATATTCAGCGTATTAGAAGTTATTGAATGTTGTACTTGAAGGTGAGTTTCCTCCTTTATGTTGATTTATGTGCTTTTCACTGACTCTTACAGCATCCTCCTCTTAGTTTATAGGAGGCTAAGCCCCCGTAAATAGACTCTTCCTTAGAATTCTACTTCCTGCTTCATACCCACCGTTTATACAGGCCTCCTTGTCCCCCTTGTCGATGAGCAGGTATCTGGGACTTTCTGGGAACCACGGCAGGGTGAGGAGCTGAATGAAGCCAGGAACGGCATTACTGGCAAGAAGGTACTGCCAACATGACTCACTGCCCAAAATTTCTCTATAAATAAATAATCCAGATTGTTACTGTGGATATGTTTGAACTCTGTGACACGTACTTGCGATTGTGTATTGCAGGGAAAGTTGATCCCGCTTTTTTTTTTTATTTCAGTAAGAAACAAAGTGAGATAGTTTCCATACCTGAGTCCAACCACTTGTCCTAACACAACTCCAAACGCTGTGAAAACAGCTGACGATAAGGAGACGGCCCCTCTAAGGTGCTTCGGTGCACTTTCTCCGAAATACATGGGTTGCACATTCATGCTGATCCCTGCAAAAAAAACAATGTCTTTCTGTGACTTGACTTATGACTATATGACTCTGACAAAAGATTTCATGCATATAATTATATCAGTTCAGTCACTAACAATCATGTTATGTATCTATTTTTTCATTTTGTACTATTTTCTTTGCAGAAAATATCGTTTTAATGGCTGTTACAGTTGCCTCTTGCACAAATCTGCCCATAAACAAAAACCTATTTATCCCATGTAGGAAATTCTTAAATAGATATGTACATTTCAGGGTTGAAAATCATAATATTCTAAAGGGAATGACCTTATTCTGGGTGGGTTTGTCTTCTCCATGTTCTTGATGACGTCATGTGACAGGAAGTGACTTAAATTATTTGCTTAAAACCTTTTGGCTAAGTTGTCTACTGTCATGTCATTACAAAATAAAATCTGTGTGAGTAATATTTAGATTTTTTACATTTTAAATAGACTTAAAGGCTCAAAGGCTTCAATGGGTTAATTACCACCTAAATGTCCCAGTTTTACCGTAATTACCGGACTATAAGTCGCAACTTTTTCCCCATGCTTTGAACCCTACGGCCTATACAACAGTGCAGCTAATAAAGATTTTACAGCTAACGGCCACTAGGGGACCTTCTAAATCAGGGGTGTCAAACATGTGGCCCGCGGGCCATAACCGGTCCGCTTAAGGGTCCGATAACTGCACAACATGTGACAAAAAACGTTCCAGTTACTTTTTCTTCACAGAAATGTGAAGTCAATGAGAAGGGATAGCATATTTTTGGTTTGTAATTTGATTTGTAAATGGTTTGCAAGGCAAGAAACAACATCATATTGTTGAAATTGCACTTTTTTCTGAAGACTTCTGTAAATTTAAGGTTAATGAATCCTATTAATTATATTTCTAATGTTTTTTAAAGGAGGTGAAATTAGTAGGTGTTATTATTTATATGCACATTTTTACTGGTCCAGTCCACATTAAATTGTGCTGAATGTGGCCCATGAACTGAGGCCAGTCCAGTAGGAAAGGTCAGAGGTCATGAAAGTGAGGGAGAGGCAGTTCATGCAAACAATAAAAGAAAATGTCGCACCAAATGCAGCACAAGGGGCAGAACGTTACGAGAGTGAAGGCAGTTTCATGCACAAACCTTCATTATGGAAATAAATGAAGAAATGCAGATTATGCAACTTTTAAGTTAAAGGGTTAGGTTTGATCTGGATGTCAAAGAAGAAAGAAAACAGGAAAACCAGCACCGTTTACGGTTTAATCTCTTAAACATGTCAAAGTCTGTGTGTGTGAAACAGTAGATTTTACACTGTACACTGTACATGTTCTGTACTATTGCACCAAATAGTAACACATGAATAAGTTATGCAAATATGCAACTTGTGGCTGGTGCAGCTTATATTCAGATGCGCTTTATAGTCCGGTAATTACGGTATTTTAGTTCTCCTTTTCATTCTGAATGAAGATCTGACAGCAGTGTGGGTATCTGAAGTCAAACAATAACTAACATACCTGCATTTATTCCAACTAAGACACGTGAGATAATGATCATCTCAAACGACCTCGCCCATCTACTCGTCAGAGCAAAGAGTGCGCTGGTCATGAGGAAAATGTTGTTCAACAGCAGGCATTTCTTCCTGTGGAGAGGAAAAGACTTAATTAACTAAATGCACCAAACCTTTAGTGATTAATAAGAGTTTATGAACTCATGATTGGCTGAATTTCAGGAAAATTATGTTGCATTATCTGTCTATATGAAAGCTATCAACAGTTGTATTGTCATTAAATCCCGTGGAAAGACCTAAACACACAATGAAGTATTGATTGTGGAAGTAAAGATATAGTTCATGGTTGCAGAATTCTGGAATTTGCAAAAGTTGGAAACTTTCCATGAGAATAAATGGGAATAAACAGGAATAATTCTGAAATTTATCAAATTGAAGGAGGGCCCTTAACAGGGAACAACCCAATTTAAAGGGATAGTTCAACATTTCTGAAAATCTGCCCATCTTCATAATTCACATTAGCCATTAGCTGCTCAGCTACTATTATGTCGCTAATGGTATTTTTTGGTTTCCCTCATTAAACTCAGCAAATACAGCAACTCCCAAACACTGTGATGGATGAGTTGTAACCTACACATTTATCCATTAACATTAACATTAGGACACATGAAGCAAATACTCGGGACTACTTTCTTCAGTAAACCACTGGGCGGAGTGATACAGCGTGCCATAATGCCGTACATTGAAAATAGTTCCGATATTATCACATAGCCATAGCGTTGTGAAGTTTTCTATAATGGTATTAATGTAACTTAACTAGTGAATATTAAATAAAAGTGTATTCACACCAACATTAGTTAATTGTTGAATATTTCCAATATTCCCCATCCCACCCCTTTGGAACCCCATACACACACACACACTGTGGCTGTAACTACTCACCAGAGGAAAGTAAATGAACAATCTCTTTATTTATTTATACATGTGCACATCCACAGGTTGATCATTCACTGTCCTACGTACGGCATTACTCTTTAATCTCTCTCATCCATACATTCACGTACAGCAGGATCTTATATTACCTCCCGAAGCGAATGGTCATTGGTCCGGCGATGAGAGCCCCAGCGAAGCCGCCTAACGAGAAGATGGAGACAATGATTGTCCAGACCAGAGTCACCTGGTAGTCTTCCAGCTGGATGTCCCAACGCTCCCTGAACGTCTCATTGATAAAGGTTTGAATGAACTGAAAGAGACGATAGTCAACCTTTAAATACCTGACTATATATATATATATAAATACTTTATTTACAACATAAAACACGAGTAAACTGATATATCAGGGAACAAAAACTGGAAATAAGCTAAATTATCTGTAATGCAAAGACTTCAATTATCAATTATTTGTCCATAAAATCAGAGAAATCACACTATTATTGTCACACATATATTCTGTAAGATGTTTAAAAGGGAGATTATAATGGAGACAATTAAATAATCACACAAACAGCTCAAATCTAAATTAAATATCTAAATAGTAGTTAGTTGCAGTAGTAATTTAAATAGCTATGGTATCTTATATACAGGCGATATATATGTATATCATATAATATATTAATATATACACACTATATATATATATATATATATATATATATATATATATATATATATATATATATATATATAATTATGGTGCAGTGTATTGTACATTATATAGAGACTATGAACAGGTTATGTCTATGATTAATGATGATACAGAATATAAAAAAGATTACGTAAATATATTAAACTATTGTCTTATTGTATTGATGATGTGGATATTGATGATATATATTGATGCTGTAACAGTAACATTGTGTTTTACTACAGATAAAATACTTTATTTAGTGTTGGAGCTGAGGTTTTCTCATGCAATATATAGGGGTTTTGGATTTTAACAGGTTAAAAATCACTTATTAAAACACTATTTATGGATTTATTATTCTAATAGAAAGGTCAATATTTTATAGTGACATACAGAATAAGCCTATAGAACCATCTGATGCTGCAGATGAAACACACACACACACACACACACACGCACACACACACACACATAATTTGTCAAGTTGAATGAGACACTTACAGTGGTGGGGGCGTTCATTATAGCCAGGTTGTATCCATACTGAATAGTTCCTCCAATGGCTGCAGAGGCAACCATTAGCACCAAAGTCAGAGAACTGCCCTGTTAATCCAAACGGAGGCACACACACATATATATGTATATTTTATTATCATATGTATACTATCAAGTATAAATTCACTTGTTAATGCATCACTGCAAAAATCTCCTTTTAAACTGACTTCAGGGCTTTATTTGCCTACGTTTTAAAAGTTGAACAACATGCAAACCAAGAGAAAATAACAATTAAAATAAACTTTATTTGCATCTTTTCATGCATAAATGTATAATAACAAGTGCTTTACAGACACAAAATAAAGATAATCATAAAGAAAAGCATTAAGACCCATTTAAGATGGAGTGTAAATATGACAATATTATACATTTTCATTCAAGTCGGTTATATTTTGTATTGTATCATATTGTCATTTGATTATAAATGAAAAGCTACCGATGTTTTCTAATAACATTGTTTTACATAATTCTACAACAAGCAACAAGGGAATTAAGCTCTAAGACGCTTATCGAAAAGTTAAAATTAGCTTCGTTTATTACCTTTTGTACATCAACGTGCGACATTTTCACGTTATTCAGAGGTGGTGTCCGGCAAAACAAGTGCGCAGGTCATCCGCCACCTCTCAAATAAAGTATCCTGACAGCACCGGCCCCTGCACGCGCTCAGCCTCCTCCTCCTGATTGGCTGCAGTTATGCAATCAACCGGTTGACGCACGAGCGACCGAATGCTGTTTTTACTACATACCAGGAGTCTTCAAACGCCACACCAATCATTTACTCTGCACTGTGAGTGGTTAGAATTAAATAGAACACATTGTTATAATGCTGCGTTCAGGTGCAGCTCGGATGTGATGCGTTCACGTGCCACGACATCCATCGAAAGGAAGTTGAATAAGTAATAAACCACTAAAATAGTGATTCACCTGGTATTTTCTCTAATCTAACTCACTCTAAATCAAGGGTGTCAAACATGCAGTTATGATTTTTATATAATTATATCGTAGTTCACAGGTTTTATATTAACAGGTTTTAAAGGTTCTATTCATCTGCATGAGTTCCATTTTTACCAAAAGTCAGAAAAAGTGACTTTCTCCCAGTTAATCAAAGGCACACACAGATTATCCTGGAACTGTGTGTGCAGGACAAGATGCACTGATGTGCATAGACATAGTGTGACTCAGGGATGTTAAACATGTGGCCCCGGGGCCAGAACCGGCCCGCTAAAGAGTCCGATTTGGCCCCATTGGATGACTGTATAAACTATAACAAACTACAACAACAAACGTGCTTAAAAAGTAAATATTCTTCAGTGCACTGCAAAAATAAATAATCTAATGAGGGAAAAATAACTTGTATTTATTACAATTAGTCCAGTATTGAGTAGAATTATCTTGCATTGACAAATAATTTTGCTTATTTCAAGTTTTAGAATAGAATAGAAGAATAAAATGCATTTTATTGTCATTGGATTTATAACGAAATTGGAGCATCTCCCCTTTTCAGTGCAGTTCCAATATAAACACAAAAGTAAGTATAAATAAATTTGAAATAGAAGTTGTGGTGGCGTAATTATATACATATATACAGAGGGGTAAAATATGTGATAAAAAGTTAGAATTATGAGATAAAAAGTGTAACATTAAGATAAAAAGTCAAACTATTTAATCTGATTGTAAGAAAACATGACTGAATTAACTAAATTCAAGAAAAAAATGAAATAATCAAAACTATCTATAGATAATTCTACTCTATATTGGACTAATTGTACCAAAAACAAGATAATCTCACTTATTTTCACAATAACTGAGACGTCATATTGTTGAAATTGCACTTTTTATATGTATAATGTAATTCTCTGCATACAAAGGAGGAGATTAATTTGTAGTTGTTATATATATATATATATATATATATATATATATATATATATATATATATATATATAAACGGGTGTAAATGGTAATTTTGGTTAATATAGGTAAGTATAAAGCCATGTTTAGACAATAGAATTCAATGAGATGCTTTATTCTGACTGCTGTTCAGAAGTGATTAATATTCGCCCTAATAATCACACTAAATTGACATGAACATCAGGCCACATTGACATGAACTAGTAGGTAAACACGGGTGTTACCACTGAGACTAATGACGGTTTTATTCAGGTCAAACAGACTCAGGTTGCTGCTCTGTGGGAAGACTCATGTCTTATATGTCAATGCAGCTGCCCTGAAAAAGGTATAATTAAACTGAATTTCTGGTTTTAAGAAGAAGATCCATAACCAGGAATCCTTGTTCAGGCAGAAGAAGTTCACCTACTTTATGGATGTTGCATGTGAATGAACAGAAAGGAACAAGAGTTAATTTATTAATCCACTAGGAGGCAGAAGAACTCCAGACCAACATCATTACAACCATTAGGAAACTGTTGCCTTATTAGAAATGACATTAGCTTCATTTGCACATGTCCTGTATTCACTCACCTGCAGAATTACTATGCCTGATATGTGGTGTGACGTCCTAAAAATGCTAATATATATGAAAAATGTAGTTATATAAGTATAAAAAATGTAGTTAAAGCTGCATTTTCTATATTTTAACCATGACCATTGAAATATCTCAATGTCTTGCAGCACATTCTACAAATGGCTGTGTTACTGTGACAGAGCAAATAAAGCTAGAATATTCAAAATTCAATCTCCGCCTATAAGAAAAATCCTGTTTTACAGTGAATATCATCTTGAAAAAATGATTTAGTAGCCTAAATAGTCCAGGAATCATTAATCCAATGTTTGATCATCATTTATACCAAGATAGATGCATGAAACATGAACCAGTGCAGTTTTAGAGGGTTTTTTAGAACTGTTGTAACCAGGCGGACCTTTATTTTAAGCCATTTGGACACCTAGTGTGACCTTTGACCTTTTTCATGTACCAGACAGAATTGTGCTTACTACAGATAAAAAAAATACTGTTGTTCTAATATGACTTTATCCAATCTTCATTAACTCAAATTACTCAAACACACTAAGGTTAAATACTTTTAGTAATTAAACTATTAGTTAAGTAATTACATTAAAGCAGTGGTTCTCAAAGTGGGGTCCAGGGACCCCCTGGGGTCCTTGAGGAGGTGCCTGGGGGTCCCCAATAAAAAAGGAGAATAAATTATTTTCACTATAATTCCACAATAACAGAGGAGGACTGCCATAATTTAAAATAAATGCATTTATTTAATTTAGTATTATTTATTTCATATTATTTGCATATTATTTTCCCTTTGCATAATACTGTATTAAATTTAAAATTTTATTTTATATTTTAAAAATTATTATTATATTTTTTATTATATATATATATATTAATATATTTTTATTTTATATTATATATATATTGGGGTAAGTGAATAAATAAATACCTTTAAAAGTAGTAAATAAAATAGAAAAAAATAATATATATGAAAATAATACACAAATATATTTTATGTATTAATTAAATAGGAAATTAAATAAATATGGACATTTACAGGTATATTTATCTATGCACTGAGTCATTATTTATTTTTTCTTGATTATGGCAGTTTTAGTTTGACATTTTCTTTTATAAAACATCTTAAAGCACAAATCTCATTGTTGAGTTTAAGGGTCCTTGATGTGAAAAACATCACATAAATACCATGAAAGGTGCAATTTTGTGTGTTTTTATTTATAAATAATCTATTTATTTTACATTCAGTTTATGTCTACACTCAATATGCCTGTTCCATATATATATTTATGATTAATAATTACTGTTTCTGATCATTTTGTGTTGAAATTATGTCATAAAACATAATTTTTTAGGCCCATTAGACCATTTTTACATGGTAAAATGGTCAAATGACAAATAGAAACATTAATTCACCATCAGTTTTAATGTTAAAACACAATTTCTTAGTTAATAGTTTGAAATTATTCATAGTGATTGGCTGGAATCCCCAAACTAAATAGGCCATTTTACCTGATATTGTATATTTCTAGTGTAAAAAACAAAGAGAAATACATGTTGATATGGAGAATTGTATTGAATTAAATGCAGATATTAAGATGCATATAGGAAAAAAAACGAAATTCTTGATAAGCAAAATGTTTAAAATAATAATAAATACAATAATATAATAAAACAAGTGCATTATTGTTGTAACTGTTCGCATTTTCTTTTAAAAAACAGCTTGTTTCAGTTAAGAAATATGCATTTTTTGGGCTACTTAAGCTAATCCTTTTATTTGCTATAGTAGAAGTGAGAGTTTTGATTGAATTTGCATGAGTTTGGTTGTAAATGAATAGTAAAAATGCATGGATTGGACCTTTTTATAATGAAATAATTATAAATATTGAGGTCAGGATGAGGATGACACTCCTCCTCGTGCCCCTCCCCTCCCTGTTTGTCTCTAATTGGCCCGACCAGACTGGATTAACACGAGTTTCTTCAATTGAACGTGGAGTTCAACGCTGTGAGGCTGCGGCTACTGGGGCAAAAACCCGAGAAAAGTTCGAATAAAGAAAAGTGGACTTTAGTTTCTTTTCCTCCATCGGGGTCATTGGCGGTCATCGGATGAGATGTTGGAGCGGATTAAATGTTTGTGTGTGTGCGGCTGCCGCAGCCCCGCAGCGCTAAATGAATAATGCGGCTCTTTAACACGCGGCCGCATTCCGCACGAGCTGCCCGTCAACTCACCGCATTCTAGTTCACAACACAAGTCGTCAAGATGACCCGCATCTTCTGGGACGCGTTTTTCCTCATCAGCGGTGAGTTTATTCCATTGAGAATAAGAATTATGCTTTTATTTTGAAGGTCAAATCTCGTTCTGCTTTGCGGCTCTGCAGACGCATTTATGAATGAGTGATTTCTAGATTGTCAGTTTTAATGTGTAGTGGAGTTGATGCTAATAATATAAGGGTGTCCAACATGTGGCCCGGGGTCCAGAACTGGCCGCTTAGAGGGTTCCAATCCGGCCCCAGTGGATACATACTTAAAAACCTGGTTCCAGATAGTTTAACTCTCTTTAAAAAAGTTTTTTAAGACTTAAAAACACACAATATCAACCATTATTATACAATTTGACATTTTGTGGCCAAAGAAATTGCACAGAATTGTGATTTTTGTTTTAAAAACGTGCCAAAAATGGTCTTTTAAATAACAAGAAACCAACATGAACTCAATATTGTTCAGTGCACTGCAATATATGTCAAAAATATGTTTAATATTTAATACAAATAGTCCAATATTGAGCAGAATTATCATGATTTGGCAAGGACTTTAGCTTATTCTATGTATTTATTTTTCAAAATATGAGGAAAAAGTCTGAATTATGAGGTAAAAAAGTACAAAATTAAGATAAAAAGTCAAACAATTTAATGTTGTTGTAAGAAAATAAGACTAAATTGATCAAATTCAAGGAAAAAAACTTGAAAATAGTAAAATAATCTACCAATGGAATAAGATATTTATTGGATAATCCAATATTGAGTAGAATTATCATGATTTGGCAAATAATTTATCTTATTCTATGTATTTATTTTTAAATATGGTGGAAAAAGTCTGAATTATCAGATAAAAAATACAACATTAAGATAAAAAAAGTCAAACAATTTAGTCATATTGTAAGAAAACAAGATTAAATTGATCAAATTCAAGAAAAAAACCCTTTAATTTAAAACGATCTACTGATGGAATAAGATATTTTTAGATATTCTACTCAATATTTGACTCATTGTACCAAAAACAAGACAATTTCAAGACAATTGTCATATTGTTAAAATTCTCTATCTCACATCTCTACTGTTTTGTAAATTAAAGGTTAATAGTGTTGATATGTATAATATATTTATCTAAGGAGATAAATTTATATCTAAACTGACTGTTTCTGCTTGAATATTGATTTTATAGCTTGTATTGATATATTTTTGTCCTCTATGATGCCACTAATACTTGCTTTTTATTCAATATATTTATTTTAAAGTGAACCTTTAAGTCTGATAGTTGAAATATATATATATATATATATATATATATATATATATATATATATATATATATATATTCATGCCACAGTTTCAGTTCGCGTGTCTTCACAGGACCCAGGAGTATTTATAGAGCTGTGGTCTCATCCTTTTCAGTGGATGCTTGACCTTTTTTTACTATTGTTGGGCACCAGTTACTTAATGAAGCATCGGTATCACATTAAAAAGACTCGGGTCACATGATCATAGTCGTGCATGGGCTGATTTTTGCAGCGACTAAGCCTCAGGTCGTCCTATTGTGCAGTAGAATATGTGACACCTGGTTGTCATTGAATGGAAGTGGGAGGGGCTTGGGAAAAAATCACAATACAGTAATATATATATATATATATATATATATATATTCCTATAGGTACATTTAGTATGTCTGTGGTATTCAATGGTGAGTTTATAGAGATATTACACACATTCCTGCAGTTTTGTTGTTATTTCTATAGATCACACCCTCAAAATCAGTGTTTTATTGTACATATTAACATTTATTATTATTTCTTTTTCTCTCTGCAGGTTCACTTTTTACATTCAGTGCGGGGCAGAGCCATCCAACCGTTATAGACGCCAGCGTTTCCATTGACTCCACCGCTGCTCCCAACGGAAGAAACGGCAACGACGCAACTATTGCGACAGCTTCTAACCTTCCTGAGGCTCAAAGTACGTCTGAAGATGCAATTCCAGCTCGTTATAATGTCATTTCCAGTTATTTTATGGGTCAAACATCCTTCTCTTCGTCGTCTGATATTTGATTTCTGCAGGAATCGATTGCTGTTTCTATAATTTTGCATCTTATTGGTTTTTCCTCTTTGCAGATTCCATTTTTACACTAGGGGCAGAGCAGAGAGACACAGCTATAGTAGATGCCAACTCTTCCTTTGACTCAAACTCCATCGCTGCTCCTGACATCTCCACAAGCAGCGGAAACAGCGACGATGCAACTATTGCGACAGCTACTAACGTTCATGCAGCTCGAAGTAAGTCTAAGACATTTTATGTGAAGATGTCAGGAAAAAGTGGAAAATGATTCCAGTCATGGAAAACATGAGAAATTATCAGATTATCCTGGAAAAATGATGGCAGTAAAAACTTAAAACACCGTATTACATGTTCATTTGAACCATTTAGATTAAATGAATGTGATTTAACATGGTGAATTTAGCATTAAAGTCATAATATTTGTTGGGCCCACAGCTTACATACAAGAGAATAAAGGTACCATGTTAATAAATCAAATGTATTGCATGTTAAGGCACATATTAAAAGGAAATGTATTAGTTTATGGCATGATAATGGGCTAAAAATGTACTTTTTTATATTCCTACAGGTACATTTAGTATGTTTTTGTTATTCAATGGTGAGTTTGCAGAGATATATGTAATCCTGCAACCTTCCTGCCTTTTCTCTGCAGATTCCCTCTCTACATCAGGGACCGATGCCGGCATTTCCATTGACTCAAACTCCACCGCTGCTCCCAATACCTCCACGAGCAGCTCTGCAGCAACAAGTAATGCAACCTCCACTTTTAAAGACTCACCGGTTAAAAGTGAGTCTGATGCATAGATGAGATCAAGCAGGAGGAAACAAAATTCTTTGTATATTGAATAAATGTTAAATAACCACACGAGTGCTGCTAAATATAAAACAAAGCTTTTCTTAATTGTTGAAAAATGATGAGGTCCAGATGCTGTTTTGCTAGCTAGCTGCTAGCAGTCAGCTAACAGCTAGCTATGTGGAAGAAAACAAACTAATACTTAGAAGCCAGTCGGTCATTTATCACACCACTTGTTCAAAATTTGTCCAAAATTAGCCTTTTTTTTTAAAGTCTGCTGGTTAAGATCAGACTTAATGATTGTTAACGAGATTAAACGATGTAAGTTACCATAGCAACGGCGACTAGAGGGAGGGAGAGAGAAGGGATATAGAATCGCGTTATTACTTTTAATACCATTGCTTTCAAAAGTTTGGGGTCACCAATCCTATTTACCTATTTACCACCATGAGTTGTACAATGAATAGAAAATATAGTCAAGTCATTGACAAGGTTAAAAATAATGATTTGTATTGTAAATATTATTTTTTTCCTTTGCTTTCTTCAAAGGAAGGTCAGCTAAACTGTTTCCAGCTGTGCTAACATGTTAGCATCAAGGGTTTTCCAATCATCCATTAACCTTCTGATGCAATGATCAAACACATTGATCCATTAGAACAATGGAGTGATAGTTGCTGGAAATGCACCTATGTAGATATTGATGCACCAAAAACCAGACATTTGCAGCTAGAATAGTCATTTACCACATTAGTAATGTATAGAGTGGATTTCTGATCAATTTAAAGTTATCTGCATTGAAAAAACAGTGTTTTTCTTTCAAAAAGAAGGAAATTTAAATGACTTTTGAATGGTAGTGTATAGTTATATAATTATAGCCACAGTGATAACATTTATAAGAAACCAAACTGTGTAAATCTGTTCAATACATCGGGTCAGACTGGTCGCCTCTACCAAGATGGCCGCCAGGTGAGGACGTTGAGGTCTGTGCTGTAAGACATCTAGCCTTTTATCATGTATATCCATGGTTGGCAAGACAAGAAAGTCAGCTAAAACCAGACATTTGCAACTAGAATAGTCATTTAAACCAGTGCTTTTCTTTCAAAAATAAGGACATTTCTAAGTGAGCCCCAAACTTTTGATTAGTAGTGTATAGTATTTTTTTTTCTCCATGTTTCCTCCAGAAATTATTCTCTGAAATTGTGATTGTTTGTTCCTCCACCCATCAATGAAACGAGATTATCACCCCAGAGTTCCAGCTCTTGTATATCACATAAAAATGAGCCAAACGGCCTCATTTCAGGCCTTTTGTCATATCTCTCTGCAGCGTCTCCTGCACAGCAGGAGTCCCCCAACAATGTAAATCTGCTCATTTCAACAGACAGCATGGCGTTCGCTGATAATTGATCCTCTTAGCGTGAGTCAGGGCGGCAGCGATCGCGGTAAATTACAGATTATCAGTGGTATCTCCAAAAGCTGCACCTTCTCTAACAGTATTGAATTATCCGGGAGGGGGGGGGGGAGCAAAAGGTTTACGTTCCTCTTATTCCACGGCCAAAGAGAGAGGGCTTGGTAGGCAGGATGCCTCGGGGACAACAGGGCTTTCACAGAGTCTGAAAGGAGGAGACAATACACGTAGGCTGCAATCCAGAAGCCCATTTAACGTTGGAATGAAGTGTGTGTGACGAGGGCCGTGATGCAGCGATTCGGAACCCGGGGAGTCACACTGTGGCGTCTGTCTCAGCCGCTCCACGACCGTTATTGACTTGTGTTTGAGTTGGTTAGGCAGGAATTTGTCTGACTGTACAATTACCAGCGTCTGGCTTGTTTTTAATCCTGTGGTGTCAAACTCGGTTTAGTTCTTTGGGCCACAATCTAGAATTTACATTATACATATCAGCACTATTTATTAACCTTCAATTTACAAAACAGGGGAGATGACATGAGAAAAAAGCCCAATTTCTAATAAATGACGTCTGTTATTGTGTAAAATAAGTGGAATTATCTTGTTTTTGGTGCATTTAGTCCAATATTGAGCAGAATTATCATGAAATATCTCATTCCATTGACAGATAATTAATTATTATTCGTGTTTTCTTACAATTATATTAAATTGTTTGACTTTTTATCCTAATGTTATTCTTTGTATCTCGTATTTTGGACTTTTTATCACATATTTTGGGAAAAAGACTTGAAATACGCTAAATTATTTGTCAATGCAAGATAATTCTACTCAACACTGGACTAATTGTATTAATTATCTTTCCCTGAAGAGATTAATTTAGCTTATTTCAGGTTTTTGGTCAATTTATTCTTGTTTTCTTACCATAACATTAATTGTTTGACTTTTTATCTTGATGTATTTTTTATCTCATAATTCCAACTTTTTATATCATATTTTAATAAGTTAATTCTACTATATTGAGCTATTTGTATTAAATACAAGATATTTTTGCTTATTTATTTAATTTTTTTCTTGAATTTGGTCAATTTAGTCGATTCCTTACAATAAGGTGAAATTGTTTGACATTTATCATATTTTTTTTTTATCTCATATTAGAAATAAAAGCAAAATTCCACTTAATTCTACTCAATATTGGATTATTTGTATTAAATATAAGATTTAATCTTTTGCATTTTTGCCTTGAACCTTTTATTTTTTATGCATTTGGTGAAGTTATCTCCTGTTTTATGAATCCAAACTAAATATTTTATCTTCACCATCTTCACATTTCTGTGTAGAAACAGGAACTGGGACAGTTTTTGTCACAGTTTAATAGTTTTTTTTGTCCTGTTATCTGTGTGAAAACTGAGATACTTTTAAAAACAATCGGGCTTCTTTAAGTCCTCGTTCCTTTTTGCAGATTGATGGACACATGTTTTTGTTTGCAGTGTTTCAGGGAGACGCTTTAATTGTCCCTCCCAGGTAAAATCCACCACAGCTCCACACGCACCTGGTAACAAAACGCTTCAGTCTGGTGTTGGTAGCGTGAGAGTCAGCTTTAGCCTCTAGTTCATGTTATTTCTCTGCAGGCTCAGCGTATTTTTAGATTTATACTATACATGTATATTCCCTAAGTGCACTTAGAGATCTCATCTCGGCGCCATCATAATTTCTGTGGAAACCTTCCAAATATTTGTAAATTCCTCCTAATTTCTCTGACTTATTTTCCAGTGTAAATCTTTGTGCTGAACTTGCAGAAACCCTGTAAATACCAACGCTGTGTGTGGGTTTTGTGGTTTTTGTGAACTCAGAGTTCGTGGCGGCAGCTGTTCGCTCTCATTTCGACGACTGTCCAGACTCCCACCGCCATTTCTGCTTCCACGGCACATGTCGCTTCCTGATATTGGAGGAGTCGCCCGCATGTGTGTAAGTCAATGGTGTCTTTTTATATATATATATGAACACATTCATTCCTTTTGGGTGTGTGTAATCCGTGTATTGTACGAAAAAGGTGACTTGTCTTGTGTTTTATATGGACGTAAAATCAATAAACCAGCCCTAACTAGTAGGTATAATCCGATCTGAGTCTGAAATATGAGAAATCTTGTTCCGTTTCTTTGAAGAAATCAAGTGAATTTGGTGAGATTGGCCACTTAGAGGTGGGCACTACAGCTCAAAAGTTTTAGAACACACATTTAATCAGTTTAATTCCATTTATTAGACCCTTAAATATATTTGACTGTATATATGACAGGAGAGAGTTGGTTAAAAAACACTCAATCCACAGAGAAACATACACAGCCTGTATTCAGAAACTGAGCCTTAAAACAAGCAGTCATGACTTATGTGAAGTTGTGATGTCACTACTATACAGTCACCACCAACAGCCATTTAAAGAGGAGGAGGAAGAAGCTGGAGAAAAGAAGTGGAAAACTATACTGAGATGATCTTTGCTGCTTCAAATCTGGTTAGGGATGAAAAATTCACTATAAAAACAGGAAAGTGAAGAATATGAGACATTTAAATGGTAGAAAAATAATCAGTTAACTACCAACGACCCAAAAAAGACACATATCAATGTTCAGGAATCAATAGTTAACAACTTAGACATCCAGCTTTACTGCAGTAATGGACTTAAATAAAGTGTGGAAACTTTTAATTTGGTACCAGGATGAAGGTTTAAAAGACTTTTAATTTGGTAACATGTTAAATTTAACTTGTTAACATGATATAGGTTTAAAAGACTTTTAATTTGGTAACATGATAAATTTACCTTGTTAACCAGATAAAGGTTTAAAAGACTTTTAATTTGGTAACATGTTAAATTTAACTTGTTAACACAAAAGTTTAAAAGACTTTTAATTTGGTAACATGTTAAATTTACCTTGTTAACCAGATAAAGGTTTAAAAGACTTTTAATTTGGTAACATGATAAATTTAACTTCCACCAGTTCCAGCAGTTTCTCTGGTTAATTAACTAATTAATTAATTAACCCCCGTCTGTATATCAGCATGGATGAAGCCTGATGTCTGGGTCTTTTCTAGGACTAGAGCTCTAGAGCTAAGCAGAACCCCATGATCTAGACCTAGTTAGTCAGGAGTTCATCCTACAGCAACATGATCCACATCAGACCATCATCATCTGTCACATGACACATTAAACTAGGACCATTTAGAGAAAAACTGAACAAATCAAGGTGTTCTATAACTTTTAACCTGTGGTGTATATTACCCACAATGCATTTGCTGCAACGAAATAGTGCTGCTGTGTTTCATTCATCTCCTTAACTCCAGTTTTCCCTGTGTGGCCTTTGTGCGACGTATTTTTACGCGTCACTCAGCACCGAGAGGAAGTGAACGAGGAGAAATGAAACTACTCATGAAACGCAGGGAACTTCCAGTAAATCCGCTGCTACACAGTTTAGATGGTGTGATGTGCACATTATGTAATCGGCACATCTACACTCCTTGTGAGATCTGAGGATCCTCCATCACTACTTACAGCTTTAACCTGATTTAAAACCCAAGGAGCCCAAATATGGAGGCAGCATATACGTTTCTGTATCAAATCATTGCATCCAATACATAAATTGCATGAGAAAACTCTCAGGTCAAAGGTCAAAGGTCACACTAGGTGTCCAAATGACACAAAATAAAGGTCCGCCTGGTTACAACAGTTCTAAAAAACCCTCTAAAACTGCACTGGTTCATGTTACATCCATCTATCTTGATATAAATGACGATCAAACATTGGATTAATGATTCCTGGATTATTCGGGCAACTAACTAATTTATTAAAGATGATATTCACTGTAAAACAGGATTTTTCATATAGGCGGAGATTGAATTGAAATGTTGTAGCTTTCTTTTTTGATACCAATTCTGATTTTTATGTAAAAAGCCTTTGTGATTGTGGAGATTTTCCATATTTATTGTGGGTATGTCAGTAAATACAGTATTTATCTGTAGTAAGCAGGATTAAAGGTCAAAGGTCACACTAAAATTGCACTGGTTTAAGTTACATGCAGCTATCTTAATGAATAAATACTGATGTATTGGACTGATTCCTGGATTCTTTGGGTTTATAGCTCATTTTTCCAAGATGATATTCACAGTAAAACAGGATTTTTCTTAAGTGAGATTGATTTTTTTACTCTTAATTTACTTTATTTACTTAATAAGTCCCAAACACATTTAAAAATGACTTAAATTTTACGTATAAAGACTCACTGTCTTAAATATCTCTTGCTGTGCATGTCTCCGAGTGGAATAGTTGTGTAATTCTGTGCTGAATCGAAGGCAAATTGCACTGTTGAATCATAGCAGCTGTTGTATTTCTCAAGTCTATGACCTCATTTGTGCAGGATGTCGACACAGAAGTGTGAAAAGATTGAAGCAACTTAGAAAATCCCCTTTTTCTGTAGTTCACCGTTGCATTAAGTGCCACAGATTTGTCTTTGTGTTGCAGGTGTCATGAAGGCTTCATGGGGCTGAGGTGTGAACATGCAGACCTGCTCGCTGTCGTGGCAACCAACCACAGGCAGCAGACTGTCGCCACGGTGATGGTGTTGTGTGTGATTGGGTCTGTGCTCGTCATGGTGTTGTGTACAATTTTACAGTAAGTTTGATGCATCAGTCTTTTTAATGTAAAGACATTAATGAATCTTCAAGTTACAAAACTGGAAATATGATAAGAAAAAAGTGTGAATTCAACAATATTTTCTGAATTATTACATATTCAATGAGACTATTGTTGCATGGGCTGATAGTCGATTAATTTATTCATTGAAACCATTAATTACTTGTTTGGTTTATAAAATGGTGTAAATTGGAACTTCTCCTGAAGCCAAAGATAGAAAATAATCACATTTGAGAAGCTGGAACCAGAGAATTTTTACATTTTCTTCTTAAAAATGACTCTAATCTATTCGAAATAGTATAATAGTGATTAATGTATTAGTGACTATTATATTAATATTATGCAGCTGCATTCATTTCAACTCAAAACATTTACTCACTAAATAATAGCTTTTGTTTTCTTTCTTGAATTTGGTCAATTTAGTAAGTAATCAGTAAGATTAAAGATTGACTTTTTATCCTAATGTTGTATTTTTTCTTTATATTTCATAATTCTGATTTTTTATCATATTTTGGACTTAATATCTCATAATTCTGGCTATTTATCTCATATTTTGGACTTAATATCCCATAATTCTGACTTTTTTATCATATTTTGGACTTAATATTTCATTATTCTGACATTTTATCTCATATTCTGGTCTTTATATTTCATAATTCTGACTTTTTATCCCATATTTTGGACTTAATATCTCATAATTGTGACATTTTATCTCATATTTTGAACTTAATATCTCATAATTCTGACTTTTTATCATATTTTGAACTTAATATCTCATAAATCCAACTTTTTATCTCATATTTTGAACTTAATATCTCATAAATCCAACTTTTTATCTCATATTTTGGACTTAATATCCCATAATTCTGACTTTTTTTATCATATTTTGGACTTAATATTTCATTATTCTGACATTTTATCTCATATTCTGGTCTTTATATTTCATAATTCTGACTTTTTATCCCATATTTTGGATTTAATATCTCATAATTCTGACTTTTTATCTCATATTTTGGACTTAATCTCATAATTCTGACTATTTATCCCATATTTTGGACTTAATATCTCATAATTCTGACTTTTTATCATATTTTGGACTTAATATCTCATAATTCTGACTTTTTATCATATTTTGGACTTAATATCTCATAATTCTGACTTTTTATCTCATATTGTGGAAAAAACTTAAAATAAGCTGACTTGTCTAAGATAATTCTACTCAATAATGGGCTGATAGTATTAAATAAGATATTTTCTCCTGATGAGATTTAATATTTTGCAATGCTCTGAACATCATTTAGTTTTCTAAGCAGCAGGTGCAGAGACGTAGAAACTAGATAAAACA
Organism: Lepturacanthus savala; assembly: GCA_030544235.1. Classification (NCBI taxonomy): domain Eukaryota; kingdom Metazoa; phylum Chordata; class Actinopteri; order Scombriformes; family Trichiuridae; genus Lepturacanthus; species Lepturacanthus savala. Next base: position 4,043,267 of record CM060463.1, read on the forward strand.
ATAAAATCATTTGATGCTGAAATGACGTTTTGACCTTTTTTCAGTGCTTTTGAATCTGGTCTTATTTTTCCTTCTGCAGCTGCTGGTGGAGGCAGGACTGTCGCAGGCGGAGCCACGTTCATCACTACGTTCCAGAGAAATCCAGCAACGTGCTGAAGCACGGAGCGTCCTACTGCCCTTCTGAGAGCGGTACTTTATCTTTCCTTATGCCACAAAGTCATGCTTCTGTTCCCATATCGACTAGGAGAGAATATACGTCCAGTGAAGTATGAGTTCGTTTAAAAAAAAGGTACAAATGGATTTTCAAATGGCATTTGCCATTGACTCAATATGTTCTTTAAACATCAGAGGTTCAAGATTAACACGTGTGTTATAGACATAAAGTTTAGGGCTTTTTTCTTATATAAGAAACAATTCCCATTAAAAACAACAGGACTTTCCTTCCTTGTCTCAAAGGAAGTTAGTGATATTGTTATTTATGAGTGTTTTTCCTGTTTTGTCTGAATTTTAATGAAATAAGTAGAAGTTCCCTTTGATATTACTAATAATAAATGAGAAGAAACACCATTTATTACACATATATTTAAAAAGAAGCTTATTTATTTTAACACAGTGAGGCTATATAGTGTTGATGATGCACTAGCAGGGTTTAAATAGTGCATTTGTTGAGCATTTGTGCTTTTCAGATGCTTTTGTGTGTATTCATTGCAGCAGGATGGTGAAAAATAAACTACAGCGATGCCCATTGTACTGTTTTATCAATGTGTTTTATAGACTTGGTTAGGTTAGTTAAACTATAATATATATATTTGGAATTATAATGTGGCTAATTATCTTTTATTGATCAGTCTTTTCATTGGATTTATCAATAATCACAGAACCAAAGACGATTTCCAGCCTCGTTCTTTAAGAAAAACACCTATTAGTTTTATTATTTGCCTTTCAGTGGTGTGACGAGTCGTCTTTCTGGACCATGAGGCATCACGGCGCGTTCACTTTTCCTCGTCCATCCGCCCCAAAGACCCTCAGGGCTGCATCCAAAGTGGCGTTGGCATGTTCTGACCCAGCTGAGCCAAGGGTCAGAGGTGAAGGAGGATTATCAGCCGTGTGGCGAAGGTAGGCCTGATGTGGGATGTTAATATTCCAAGACATTTAGTTTTTTTTTTTTGGTTTTTTTACCCCGCTGACCGGGACTCTTGAACTGCAGCGACGTAGGACCGTGTTCACTTCACTCGAGTTGTTTGAATCTCAAAAAAAAAAAAAGACGAAGCCACATCCTTGAGGAGAAGAACTGTCTCCATTAAACCGGCCTGGAGGACCAGAGAAAACCATCTGAAGGCCGTTATTGTAGATTTCGAGCTGCAGGAGAATCCTAATCCGTTTCCTGAAAAGTCAGAACACGACAATTCCTATTTTTTTAATTTTTTTTTTTTTTTATCTTTTAATAACTTTTGCACAGCTTTCCAGAACTCTACAATCACAGAGGACACTTTTAAGAAACGATGGTGGGAGATAACCGGATGCTTTAGGAAAAAAAAGTGTCTGTTTTTAAGGAATGAACTCACTTCACCTGACAGAAATAGGAATTGCTGGACTGGACTGCGAATGGATTAAGAAAACCCTGGATTTCCATCTTGACAAATGGGATCGGACGACTCCAGTATTTCTACTGAAGCTAAAATATCTGTCAGTTTTATTTTTTAAATTCCTGATCTGTACTTGAACGTGTCCATGCATCAGAGGTTTTCTATTACGAGCTGCAACTGCACCACCAAACACACAGCCTGGGTGTTTATTCTGTTTTTTTGTCTTTGCACTTTTCTGCAAGCTTGCTCGCTGTTCATAAACTCTGCACTCACTGTAGCGTCGGAATAAGATGCCAAAACACCAAAGGGAAGAAAATCCTTGGTTTTTATCACACAATCCACCTACGCAGGCCTGCACTTAAATCACAACTTGTATTGTTTTAAAGAGACGTTTAAGCAGCTGCACTATATCTTTTATTATCAGGAGTGTTGGGTGTTGCTTTGAATTTGAAAAACCTCCAAGGATCAGCTTAAAAAAGTGTGACGGTGAAGGAATACAACCATTTAATTATAAAACACATGGATTCAAACAATCGTTCAGGATGTGGCAGCTTCTACCGTGAAATGTGTGTGTGATGAAAGATTGTGATGGTGGTGACACACTTTGTCTTTTGTTTACAGCAGCTGATTGCAGCATTAGTGTGTAAATATCAACAAAACACATGAATATTGTATATGTGTGTGTATATAAACAGTGTTATTACAGTAATGAGGGCATCCTATTAATGATCAAAGCTTTACGTTGTCAGATTTATTTTTGTCACAAGTGGACGGCCTCTGTTCTTTAGAATTAAATATGCAAGTGTGTGTGTGTGTTTATTTATTTGCTTATTAATTGCTCCGTCTCCTGAGTCGTATTTAATTCATTGCATGACCTTCTTTTCACTCTGAAGCCTTTTTCTTTTACCCCTCCTCTATTTTTCTCTTTCACTGAATATTTCAACACACAGAAATGCCAACATGAAACCATGAACCTCAGGCACAATTCAACAAAGAGCTGAACTCCTGAGTGCTTTTATGGCTGAAGGAAACATTTCCGCCCTCCTTTTTTTATACATTTCCATTCAAATTATTTATTTGTCTTTTCCCTTTTAGCTTCACAGGATCAGTTTTTCCCCCACTGGACAAAAAGGAGCCACATATATCCCGTTTTCTACTCGCTGAGTGAGGAGAATCGTTTTGTTTTTCAAGCGGATTTCTGTTCAGAGGCGACTGAGCTACTCTGAATTAAGCAGCTCTGGTGGGAGCTTCCCTAAAGATTCAGTATATATTATCCTTTAAAACACAAAGGATTTAAAGGAATAAACCACATGAGGTGAAAACAGGGGAAAGAAAAGGAGGAAAAACTTTTCTGTTCGCTGATCCTGAGTGGAGCTAAAATAGTTCTGATCCATTCATGACAGTTTGTTGGTTTCATTTGTCGTATTAACCACTAATTATAACAATGTCTGAACCTTATTTAGAATTATTTATACATTATAAATGTTTAGAAAACCATATTTTTATGCAGCAACAGAATAATATCATGTAAACCAACACTCTCATGGCTTAACATGAACAGATCCAGTGACTTTGCTCTGGACTTCCAGGTAAATCTGGGGTCAAATCTGATATAATGGCGGCTGATTTATTTACTTCAAAGTCCCAGTAGATCTCTCACACAGCTGATTCTGTTAATTCTTTCATTTGAATCTCCCTTATCTTTCAATTTTCAGTCTCTCCAATCCATCCAGTGTTAATTTTGACAAGAATTTCTAATTTAACCTTGTATCATACATAAATATATCTAGTTTTTCTATTTATCCAAATTCTTAACTTCTCCAGAGGTTTTTCTTTTAATCATAAAAACAAAGCTCATTATATAATAGAACACTATACAACAATACGGTCACTTTAATATAAGCACATTAAATGGAATGAGGATCCCTGAAATGTCTTAAATATCTAAAGATTAAAACAAAGAGGAGGCAGTTTCATATTTTAATTATATTTATTGCTATAAAAATAATTTTTTCAGACTTCTTGGGACATTTTCAGACCATATTTGACTTCTCAGTGCAAGTCAATACAGAATAAATAAGATAATTATTCCCCCATACTATTTTTACTCTTTTATAAATATCTGTGCAGCCCTGTTCATTCGCTGTGTCCATGGAAACGAGGATGATGATAAAGCCATAAAGGTTTCATTGTGTTTATCTGATAATCACTGCTTCATATTTTGATATTTGTGATGCTACTGCATGTATCCAAGTCAAAGATATCTACTTTCAAAGTGATTTGGTGGCAGAGGTCTGAGTTTTATATCTTGAAAAACAGTCTGGAACCACAAATATTTTTGCGTGCTTATCCCGTAAGTCACTAAAATAAAATTGCATACTTTCCCATATAGTGTAGGGACCCTCCCTGCAACTCCTACCATTCTGGGAGTTATGATTATTTCTATCAGCAGCTTCTGAGCTATTAAAGCAGCTTTAGTCCATGTTCTGCTGCAGCTGTGACGGTACCTCCTCCAGGGATCTGAGCCTGTGGTTTTGGGGAACGCCGTTTAGGTCGTGCTGGTTTTTTCTGTCCAAGAGGAACCCGTGGATACCGACGGACCGGGAAGCCAGATAATCGTTCACGTAGTGGTCCCCGATATGAGCCACGTTGGCGGCGGGAACGTCGCATTTCAGCAGCGCTTGGCGGAAGATGGCCGCGCTGGGCTTGGCTACGCCTGCCTCCTCCGAGGTTATCACGAAGCTGAAGTGAGGCAGAAGCCCGCAAACACGCAAGATCGTTTCTAGACGGCTGTCGAAGTTAGAAACCACGCCCAGCTTCAGTCCGAGAGAGGAACAACTCTCCAGAGCCTTCACGGAGTCTGGAAACACCTGAAACGAAGAGATATGACACAGTAGAAGTCAACGTTTTCCTGTTACTTTCCAGTACGGCTGCAAAATACCAGGAATTTCTAAAGTAGGAAACTTTCCATGGGATTTACCAGAAGTATATGTTAATAAATCCAAAATGACAAGATTTAGCATTGGACCTTAACATAGAACTTAAATATAGTTGGAGAAAATATATTGTTGCATAATCTTGGCTGAAATAACCACAAACCCAAAGCACAGAACTATTAAAGCCACACATTTAACCCCTTGACCTCCAGCCCTTTTTTAGGTTTAGGACATCCCCATAGTCAGTAGGGTATGTCTGGAATAAACACAGAGATGTTGGTCGACACTAAACGACCATTTATTGATCTCAAATAAACATTTTCATCCTAAAACAGCAACAAAAAACACATTTTTTGTTAGTTGCTTCAAACAAGCGGCTTTTTACTGTAGTGTTTTTTGGCTGCTAGTTTACTGAGTTTTTGTCATAAAGCTACACTGATACAGTGCTACACTGGTACCGTTGGACTCGTCACAGTCTCAGCTTTCATATGAGATGTCATTTGTTTGTGTAACATGAAGTATCAGAGCGCTAGCCATCAAAATGTGGCGAGTGGGTTGGCTTTATGATCGTATACCGATTTTCATATTTGTTAATTAATTAGCTTGGTGTTGGAGTTGTGTTTGGTGTGTGTAAATATGACTTATATGTGCTTGTAGTGGAGTTTCTCCTGTTTAATTTGATGTATAGCTTCACTATATTTCTACATGATTAGTGGAGCAATCTCTATTGTTTAACTTGCAAATATTAAATACAAATGTATTCATAGAGTAGCCTACTATAAATTAGTTGTTTCTCATTTTCTCATTACCATACAGGAATTTATACATCAATTTTCAAGTATTTTAAAGACCATTCCTGTTGATTAGCTATAACTATATTTATGTTCATGCCATTGCATTAGTGTTTTTACAAGACTTTTGGTTTATTCTACAGAAAAATGCCACGTTCACCATCTGATGTGTGGAATAATTTCTCACAAGCTGATTCTGAAGGAAAGTCTTTGTCTTCTATGTGTAAATATTGTGTAAAATATTGTGTCACGTCTACTTCTTTGATTTTATTTTATTTTTTAATAAATTAGATGTGTTTCTTTGGAATCTGCGGTTAATTGTCAAAATATACACCTGCACAAGGCGGTTAAAAGGGACCGTGTCCTTAATTGAAACCCAGCAATTATAAAATTAAGTATACTGATGAATTTCCCAGGACTATAGACCATTATCAGTGGTTGAAGGTAAGGGTCATAAATCATGTTTTGGGGGCAAATATTGTCATGCAATTAATTCCAATTAATTATTTAGAAAACCTGTAATTAATTAGATTATAATATATATAATAAAGACATATGTAAAGAAGGCAAAAATGCAGCAGCGTATTGCAAAGTGCCCAAAAATGTCCCTGATAAATATACATATTTAAAATATATATTATTGAATATAATTTATTATTTAATATAATATATATTTCCTAAATTCCCCAGCTTAACTTCCCATGGAATTTCCTTGGGAAGTTGCTAATATAAATAGCCGACTAGATTCAAGTCGTTCTGTCATTTACCTCCCAGTTCTCTGCATTGCAGAAGTTGTGATAAAGGTTCTGAGCCATGGTGTTCAGCAGGGCCGGGTCCTCCACCCTGCAGCGGGAGAAGGTGTCCCACACCACCCCCATCCACCAGGACCGCCCGTCCAGGCCGTGGGCGATGCCGTAGTTTGGGTATTTGCTGGTGTAGAGTCGGTAGACCTGGCGGAACGCCGCGTCCACCTCCTCGGGATCCAGGGTCAGGCCCAGCCGCTCGGCCTCCCTGCTGTACTGCTCCCCCACGGACGCTCGCACCTTCAGCAGCGTGTCCTTCACGTCCCAGAGCACCCAGCGCAGAGAAGCCCGCATCACACCTGCACAGGTAAAGCCACGGGAAAACAATCCAGAGTTATAGCACGCTACCAAAACCTCCTTTTCTTGAAAAGATCAGCACAGATTCAATGAAGATAACTTTAATCAGAAATCCACTCTATACATTGCTAATGTGCTGCATCAATATCTACATAGGTGCATTTCCAGCAACTATCAGTCTAATGGAACAATGTGTTTGATCAATGCATCAGAAGGTTAATGGATGATTAGAAAACCCTTGATGCTAACATGTTAGCACAGCTGGAAACGGTTTAGCTGCTTAGAGAAGATAGAAAACCAAAAGGTAAGTGTGAAGGAAATAAATATTACAAATACAAATCATTATTTCTAACCTTGTCAATGTCTTGACTATATTTTCTATTCATTTTACAACTTTTTTATTTTAAATTTGTGATTTCTCCCTTTTTTTATTTTTTACATTTTTATCTTGAATTATCTTCTTATTGAAGTGTGCTATATAAATATATATATGAATATGCTATGAAAATATGCAAACAAAAGGGTTAGCTTAGCATAAAGTCAACCAGCAAAAGCTATATTGACAAACTCAATATTGTTGGTCTATATAATATAATAATATTTTTTAGATTATATACGACTTAATTGATCCGTTTAGGAGGTTCCCTCTATCACGTAAATAAAAAAAACAACACTCTAAATACTAACATAGAGAAAATAAATTAAATAAGAAAATATTAAGATAAATGCCTGTACACATTGTTATTGCTACCTGATTAGTGTAAAAGTGGTGAGTTAGATGAGTATTACACATAATAAATAAATTACACATGGTTACCTAGTGTGCATACGTTATTATAAACATCATTATGACTTATATAAATATATTAAGAGTTTAATAAATTTAAGCTATAAGTAACTTTTACAGCCTTTCAGAGCTTATTATTAATTAGCTTCAGCCAAATTAGCAATTTAAACCTGTGTGAGAAGAGAATCCAGTGAAATCTTTGTTTAATTTTTTCTTTTTTTTAGGATTTTATACACACAGTGTGTCGGGATCCCGTGGTTTTCCTTCCTGCTGCTGCCTGACATCTTTTTGCCTGGATCCTCCTCCATTTTTACTTTTTTCTTTTAGCGGTTTAGCAGCTTATAAAACTCAGTTGTGTTGATCGTGCATCACACCTCACGGCAGCGTTTTTTTGTTGTCCTCTCTCAGCCAGAAGTGACGAGGAGCCACCGTCACACAATGAAAAGTCAATGGAGGCCGATGAATTGTTGTTTTTTTTTCCCCTGTGGTGTGGGTGGGACCTTTTGTTTCTATGAAATCCAGTATCTGTGTCACAGAAGCCTCTCCACACGAAGAGATGCTTTGGAGCAGATTTCAGCTGAATGTCAGACCATTGTAAAAAAAAAACCATGATCGGTTTACACGTTCTCACATCTGAGAAGCTGGAATCAGTGAACTTGGGGGGTTTCTCTTTAAAAAATGACTCGTATACTCTAATTTAATAGGCGAAAACTCATCTATTAATCAAAAATACACAAAATTTACCTCAATACAAGTGAATTAATTGAAGTAATTTATGGATAATTATACATAAATGAACTGCATTTTACTTTTCATAAATACACACACTTACTCAGGAGTGTTCAGGCTTATACTCAATTAAAATTAATTATGCAAGCATATTGAGAGTATTTTAATATATGAATGTGGAGCCAATTTAAAAAGATTTGGGGAGATTAATATTCATGCACAATATTAAAATCTGCATCTGAAAAGTAACTAAAGCTGCAGATAAATACAGTAGAATGCAGTAGAAAGTATATTTCCCTCTGAAATGTAAGTATAAAACAGGACAAGATTCTCAAGTACATGTACTTTTACTTTAAAAGTACATGTAAATGTACAACCTGACTAGAGCAGGTGATCCTGCATTCATTTATAATCCTTCACACGTGTCCAAGTTACTTTTTAGTCAGTAATTACGTCATTTAAACTGCGAACTGTCATCACTGACGTTTTAATACATGACGATATCTATACAATAGGTTAATACAATGCCAGACACACACGTCCTATCTCTATGCTACTTTATATACGTTATATTTCCTAAATTTAGGGATTGCACCATTATTAATTTACAATTCTGACAATAATATATGTTACTGTGTTTCCTCTTTCATATAGTAATGTAAAAAGAAGCTAAACAATTGTTTTTAATAACTTCTTTTCTGGATTAAAGGATTTAATTGAGTATGGAAATTAAATGATTTTACAGGTTGTCTTTCTTTGTATTATTTCTTGTTTTTAGCTTTAGTGCATTAACTATCTGGACGGATAGTTAATGCACGGGATGTTTATAGATCTGTCACTTCCTGTATATTCTGTTAAATAACGACTTCACTATAGTTAGAGAGATCTGCACAGACAAAAAATACTCATAACTCACTGAAATGTGGAGCGTTTTCCAGTTTGGTTTTTTGTTAGCTTAGCTATGATAAAGGGTGTTTAAATATTTTCAAATTGCAGCTTTTCATTTGCCATTTGCAATATAATGCATTGTAATAAATATTAATGGTATTTAGGATTCTAGGTGATCTAGAAGTGGCTGTGTTTTATAATCTTAATGAGCATGTCTTTAATCTAGAAGTGGGCGTGTCTTTGTCCTATTAGTGGGTGTGTTTGACCTAGAAGTGGGCGTGTCTTTGTCCTAGAAGTGGGTGGGTTTGACCTAGAAGGGGGCGTGTCTTTAATCTTGCAGGAACGTGTATTTAGAAGTGGGCATGTCTATAATCTAGAAGTGGGTGTGTTTTTTAATCTTGCAGAAGTGCATTTATAAATAGGCGTGTCTTTAATCTAGAAGTGGGCGTGTCTTTGTCCTAGAAGTGGGTGTGTTTTATAATTTTGCAGAGGTGCATTTATAAATGGGCGTGTCTTTAATCTAGAAGTGGGCGTGTCTTTAATATTGCAGAACATGTATTTAAAAGTGGCCGTGTCTTTGTCCTAGAAGTGGGTGTGTTTTATAATTTTGCAGAGGTGCATTTATAAATGGGCGTGTCTTTAATCTAGAAGTGGGCGTGTCTTTAATATTGCAGAATGTGTATTTAGAAGTGGGCGTGTCTCTAGTCTAGAAGTGGGCGTGTTTTTATAATCTTGCAGAGGTGCATTTATGAATGGGCGTGTCTTTAATTTAGAAGTGAGCATATCTATAATCTAGAAGTGGCCTTGTTTTTTAATCTTGCAGAGGTGCATTTATAAATGAGCATGTCTTTAATCTAGAAGTGAGTGTGTCTTTGACCTAGAAGTGGGCGTGTCTGTGGCCTAGAAGTGGGTGTGCCTAATCTAGAGAAGTGGACATGTCTTTAATCTAGAAGTGGGCGTGTCTTTAATCTTGCAGAACATGTATATAGAAGTGGGCGTGTCTAATATTGCAGGACATGTATTTAGAAGTGGGCATGTCTTTGTCCTAGAAGTGGGTGTGTCTTTAATATTGCAGAATGTGTATTTAGAAGTGGGCGTGTCTCTAGTCTAGAAGTGGGTGTGTTTTTATAATCTTGCAGAGGTGCATTTATGAATGGGCGTGTCTTTAATTTTGAAGTGGGCGTGTCTATAATCTAGAAGTGGGTGTGTTTTTTAATCTTGCAGAGGTGCATTTATAAATGAGCATGTCTTTAATCTAGAAGTGGGTGTGTCTTTGACCTAGAAGTGGGCGTGTCTTTAATCTAGAAGTGGGCGTATCTTTGACCTAGAAGTGGGCGTGTCTTTAACCTACAAGTGGGCGTGTCTTTAACCTAGAAGTAGTGCAGTACTCCTTGTAGTAGTAGTGCAGAACATATATATAACGGAAGTGGGTGTGTTTTAATTCTAGAAATGGGCGTGTCTCTAATCTAGAAGTCAGCGTGGCCTTTAATCTTGTAGAGGTGCATTTATAAATGGGTGTGTCTTTAATCTAGAAGTGGGCGTATCTTTAATCTTGCAGAATGTGTATTAAGAAATGGGCATGTCTTTAATCTAGAAGTGAGCGTTTCTCTAATGTAGAAGTGAGTGTCTCTAATCTAGAAGTGGGCTTTTTTTTAACATTGTAGAGACGTATTTATAAATGGGCGTGTCTTTAATCTAGAAGTGGGTGTGTCTTTAATCTTGAAGGATGTGTATTAAGAAGTGGGTGTGTCTTTAATCTAGAAGTGGGTGTGTCTTTAATCTTGAAGGATGTGTATTAAGAAGTGGGTGTGTCTTTAATCTTGCAGAATGTGTATTAAGAAGTGGGCGTGTCTTTAATCTAGAAGTGGGCGTTTCTCTAAAATAGAAGTGGTCTTTTTTTAATATTGTATATTGTAGAAGTGCATTTATAAATGGATGTGTCTTTAATCTAGAAGTGGCCGTATCTTTAATCTTGCACAACGTGTATTAAGAAGTGGGCGTGTCTCTTATTTAGAGGTGGGCGTGCCTCGTATCTAGAAGTGGGCGTGTCTCTTATCTACAGGTGGGCGTGTCTCTTACCTAGAAGTCAATGAGAGTTTAACCTAGAAGTGTGTATTTAATCCTGCAGGACGCAGACAGACACGGTTGCCCCCTGCTGCTACTTTACAGTCAAGGCGCAGTTCATTTCGAACGAGCCTTCCGGTTGTGACGTAACCGCAAACCTGTCACGTAAAATAACGTCCTTGTCGCGAGCTCACGATACGTTGTCAGCCATAAAAAGACGCATGAAGCTACTTGTTATGAAGCTAACGTTCCACCGACAGACCTCACGAACAAGCTAAGAGTTTAACCGTTAGTGAAGTCAAGTGTTGTTACCTGGCAACGGTTGTAAACGGTTAACAACCACGTGCAGCTTCCTCGTTAGTCCTCCAAACTCTTCTTCTCTACTTCTTCGTGACTGGATTTGTTTTTTAGAACAGCTGATGTTCTTCACTCCTCGTCACTGGGGTTTCTTCTTCTTTCCTGTTTTGTATTTCTTCTTTTAAAGTTTATTGGCGGTTGTAAAACAGTTAATTTCGTCCATTACCGCCACTCACTGGTATGGAGTATGGACGTATAATAGTCTTCTAGTATAACAGAACAGATATAAACCTGCTGTTATTAACAACCCATACAGCAGGCGGCAGCATTTTATTTGTTATTTATGTATACATTTTATCTAAACCTCAACTTTAAAACTGTCTATTTAAACTGATTGTTTAGTATAACATAGTTTTTTTTATAATTTAGATTTTTTTAAATACAGCCATTGTATATTATTATTATTGATAATGTAAATCAAATCCTTTTTATTCCGCTAGGTGGCGACAACTAAAAGTTGGTTTAGCCCAAAAAAAAGAAACCGAAGAAGAAGAAGCAGACCGGAAGTGATTGTGGAGGACTCGTGTGTTAGAAAACAAACCACTGTTACTTGGAAATGTCTCAAGATTTAAGCAACTAACAACATGTTTCAAGAAATCCAGATGATCTGATTTAATCTGGTGTTTCTATTAAAATGGCGACAGCTGCTATCCGGATGTTTCGGAGGTTGGAGGGTTTGTTCTGTGTCTACAAACCACCCGGAGTTCACTGGAAAAGAGTCCGAGACACGATCGAGACCAATCTCCTGAAAGGTGAAACCACTATAACGTTATTTATGCAACTTCTTTACTTATTATAGAGCTCAGTTTGAATATTAAATCGCGTCTGTAGTGTGTTAAATTAGCCACTGGACGCTGCCGTCAACCTTGAGATCCAAATAAATCCCACGTGATATCCTGTTTCATCCTAATTAATCCTGTTGCATTATTAATGTTAACGAAGTACTGCTATTCTGTAAGTTAAAGTAGAAATAATGTTACAAATAAAAGTCCCTAATTGAAAGTATTACTTGAGTAAAAATACAGAAGAATTATCAGCAAATTGTACTTAAAAGTATCAAAAGTAAAAGTACTCACTATACAGACTATTATTATTATTTTTATTATTATTATTTCCTCTGCCAAGTAGGTGTTTATGAGAAATATGGACCAAATTTCCAGTGAATGTTGGGTATGGTATAATGGACATGATTGTATTTCATGATTGAATTTTAGTAATGATCACGAAAATATCCATTTTTTTTATTATTTTGAATTTGTTGTTTTGTAACATTGAGATAAATAGACTTTAAAACAGGCGCCACCTGGTGGTGATATCTTGCTGCAGTAGCTTGGCTGTATTTTTCCCTAAATACTCTTTATTATCATTAATAATTCTCATATCATACATAATTAAAGTAAAAAAGAAAATGCCTAGGTATATAAAGTAGCATCAGATGACAATACACAAATGAAGTACAAGTATATCAAAAGTAGAGTATTTTAGTAAATGTACTTATTTACTAATGTCTGATTTACATCCCAGGTATAAATGCGATGCCAGCAGAGCCGGTTCCTCATGAGGTGCGTTTCCTGGCTGAGTCGTGCAGCGAGTCTGAAGAAGCCAAAGGTCTCACTCTGTCTGCAGCTTCTCTGCCAGTTCTAGCCAAACATCCTCTGGGTAAGTTCCTATACTTCACATTACACAGCTCCCTACACACACACACACACACACACACACACACACACACACACACACACACACACACACACACATACACACGCGCAGTTTCATCCTGGTTTTGGGGAGATGTGGCTTAAAAACAAAATCTCAGTGTTTTTAAAGCTGATGTAGATGACAATTTAGTATTTAAATCTGTATTTCTTTTCTCTATGTACATTTAGGATAAGATAATGTTTTCTTTATTAACACAATAAAAGTAAATCTAGGCCTATGTGATGAATTATTTAAAAATAAGAATTTAAAAAACAGCACCTCTTATCTCTGATTATTGATAAGATTTATTACTATTATTACTTGTCAAATTCAAGCAACTTGTATACATATTTTATTCACATTTTTTAAAACCTAAAGTGTTTGATTCTAAATTTGTGAACATTGAAAAACAAAAACATAAAATGAAGTTTAGTTTTAGATTTGATTAAACTTTATTGTCATATGTCACAAGTACAAAGCAACAAAACGCAGATAGCATCTAACCAGAAGTGGTTCAGTAGTAATTTAAATATCTATGGTATATACATGCAATATGATTATGGTGTAGTGTATGGTACAGTATATACAGACTATGAATAGGTTATGATTATGATAATGAGTATTAATTACTCATTTTTTAATAATTTTTTTGATTTTTTAGAAAATCAACAAGCTTTTAATTGTCCAAACCTGGTGACACTGAGTTACCTCCATAAATATAAGTGTAAAGTTATCATGCAGATGCATTTAACTGCTTTAAATTGTAGCTGAAATGACTGATGTTATTAAACAGTAACTGGTTAAACTCTGTATACAGTGACTTAAATGTACTTTATGTCTCAGTGACTGGGCCTGAATTCCAGCATCTCCGGGTGGGTGTAGGACATCGCCTGGATACGTTTTCTTCTGGTGTTCTAGGTGAGATTTCTGTGATTTTCTTGGTTTCAGTCAACATGAATTTAATTCATGAAGAGTCTTAATAACGTTCACATCTGCTTCCACCTCAGTTCTTGCGGTGGGGAACGGAAACAGGCCCCTGCAGGATCTCTACAACTCACAAGTCACACGAGTAAGTTTTAGATTTTCTCTGGCTTCACATCTTAAGACGCAATGAAGATACAGAATAAAACACACAGATTATAATGTTATGTTTCAGGATTACACGTTAGAGGGTGAATTTGGGACGGCAACAAGTGATTTCACTCACACCGGCCGAGTTGTGGAAAAGTCCACCTACGGTAGGATTTAAAAAAAACAACCTTTCTGCTCATTCACCTGAAATCAGACTGTTAATACCATTACATTCAGGGCGTTTACTTACTTTAATCAGACTTCTGTCCGGTAGAGACTTCCTCAAAACCATATCAGAACATAAAGGCACATATGCATATACACACATCAAGTATAAATCATAAATCTATAAATAAATCAGTCTTTTTTTCCTGTGTGCACTTTATTGACATGTCTAGCAAAATTCTTGCATCTTTATTAAAGTGAAATAGTGATAAATTACCCTTATGTGCAAATAGGCTACTTTAAAAATAGCCTAGTTTTACACTTGATTTATTATTATGGCTATACAAAAAGGAATGCATGGGAAAAGACAGTGTTTTACTAATATTTCAGGTTCAATTCATGTTTTTAGGGGGAGCTCATGTCTCATGATGGGATACTGATGGGAACGTGCCCTCCCTCAACACTAGGGGGCGACATTTGTTATTTCAACAGGTTAGATTGGATTAGATTAGAAACTTCATTCATCCCACATCTGGGAAATTTGTGCATTAGCTCAGATACGGAGAAGCAATGGCATAGAAAATGACAGTTTTATAGAAGAAATATAGGAAATATTTAGAGGCTAATATGTTAATATATAGTTAATATGGCTGCTTTCATGTTGACCTATTACATTTATGTTATAAAGAAATAACTGGGGCACAAGTAAACATTCTGACTTTAATATATTTATGTAAAATATTCTTTTATTTAAATGTCTATATCTATGTCTATATCCTCCTGGAGATTGTCATTGTACTATAATGTTCTATTGTTAATATTCTATTCTCAATAAAGTTGTAACTCTTACTTATTGTGCAGATAAGGAGCTTTTTTTGGGTGTTTTGTTCCAGAGTCATACATTTGTCCAGTTCTACTCTTCTCTTATACTTTTCCCCAAGTGTCCTGTAAACATATTGATTAATAGGAAGGGAGAATAATTGAGTAGACAGCTCACTACCTACATCTAATGAAATGATTGTTGTTTAATCATCAGATCACATCACACCGGACAAGATGGACAGAGTCCTGGCAATGCTGCATGGAGTCAATAAAAAGGCCTTGTTAACGTATGCAAATCACACTCAATAATAAGCATTACACTTAAAATATAATAAATATAATATTTACATGCTTTTCTCATATGTTAATCATTATTAGACTCTGCTTTTTTCTGGAATATGTTCATCTAGGACACATCAGTGTGCTAATTATTGCTGTTTTAATACAGTATTAATTAGAATTTTTGATTTTTACACACTACCATTCAAAAGTTTGGGGTCATTTAAATAATTTCCTTATTTTTTAAAAAGTAAAGCATTGTTTTTTTCAATAAAGATAACTTTAAACTTGTCAGAAATCCACTCTATACATTACTAATGTGGTAAATGACTATTCTAGCTGCAAATGTCTGGTTTTTGGTGCATCAATATCTACATAGGTGTATAGAGGCCCATTTCCAGCAACTATCAGTCCAGTGTTCTAATGGAACAATGTGTTTGATCATTGCATCAGAAGGTTAATGTAATAACATTTTCTAATCATTTTAAAACTCATGGTGTTAAATAAAAGTGTGACTTTTACATGAAAAACACTAAACTGTCTGTGTGACCCCAAACTTTTCAACATTTTCCTTTGTTATTTTAAATTTGTGATCTTTTTCCCCCCATTTTTATCAACTATTTTTACATTTTATCTTGATGCTTTTATGTTTTATGTAAAGCACTTTCTTGTTGAGAGCTGCTATACAAATAAACTTTGCTTTATTTATTTCCTTGCAGGTATTCTAATGTAGACATGCAGTCACAGGAAGCCTATGAGTTGGCCGTGCAGGGTTTACTGGGTCCAGAAGGGAAATCCGCTCCTATCATGACCGGCTTGCGTTGCATCCGCTTTGATCCTCCTAACTTCACTTTGGGTAAATAAATATCATTTAAAAACACAGGAAAACTCGTTTTTTCTAAGGATGCTTACTCCTCTTCTTTGATTTGTTTCTGACGTTCCTACAGAGGTGCAGTGTATAAATGAAACCCAGAAATATTTGTGCAAAGTCGTGCACGAGATCGGCCTCGAGCTGCGCAGCACGGCGGTGTGTAAGGGCGTTCGGAGGACCAGAGACGGACATTTCACGCTGCAGGACGCTTTAACCCGCAACCACTGGACCGCCACTGACATCAAATGTGCTATCTGGGAGTACCACGCCAATAAGAAAAGGAGGAGAAGTTCCCGCGCACAGATCAAGGACTCAGGTGTAGAGACACCAGAAGAAGAAAATATCAGAGCCAGTCAGTGAAAGAAGCAGCACATACTTTTACATAAATGGACTTTATTTGTTTTTCTGCACACAGGTGATGTTAAAACTATCAGATGCAACACAAGAATCCAATAAGTTAAAAATAATAAAATACAGTTTTAAAACCATTCATCAGGTCTGTCTAAATGTACATTTTGTGTTCATGTTTCATGTTTGTACCTTTATTTATTATAATTTTTTTTTAATAGGAAATTTAAAATATTTATTCCACCTAGAATTATGAAAATTAAGAGATTAAGAGACCAAGTTGTCATGGTTACGCCACATGACGTTTTTGACATCATCCCTTATACATAAACTCAGTTAATTCATGTTCGTACATCTGTTTCTAGCATTTAAAGTTGTGTTCAGCTCAGCTGAAAAAGAAGCTCGATAGACCAGAAAAGAGAAAATATTCATATATTGTTAGAATTTTCCTCACGTTGGCTGATGTATGTAATGTTGAATTATTCCCCAGATGTTGAAAATGGTTTATAAAAATCAATAAAATCAGAATTTGCTCAACAGTTTAATAATATTGAAGAGGTTGAGCAGTGAACAAATTAATAATCATCTCCATAAAAACTACTAATGTTTTAAACCAGTGCTCCTGTTATAGACTAAATGAATCACATGTTTGATAATACAATAATGTCTTCTGTACTAGTAATAAGGCAATGAAATAGACATTTCTTTAAAAAAAACTTTATTTAAAAGGCAAATAGACACATTCCAACCTGCTTTTTTCATGTTCAGATGCTGTTTATGAACTAAAATTCTCTTCAGGTTAAAGCAGCTCATATGTCGATGGTTAATTCTATATTAATTCTAATTAATTAATGAGTAAAAACTAGTGGTGCAGAGTTTTCTAATGTAATAGAATGATGTGATGATGTCTCTCGTTAATGCCACTCTATCTACTCGTATCCTCTTTGTTAGTCTGGACAAATGTGACTAATATGTACATTTAAAGTTTGTTAATCTCTAAATTATAGAGAGATCACATTCAACATTATTCAGAACAAATGATAAACATAAAATCATAGTAAACAATATAATAATGAATAAAATAATATACTGAACAGTAAAAATGAATGCTTACATATTGCACAAGTGAAATGTACACCAAAATACTTATTATAATACTTATTAGTTAATACTAATATAAAAAAATGTTAAATATTTATCTAGAATATAAGATTAGTTAATAGCAAGTTTTATTTTATTCATTTAAAATCTCTTTTAAGAGATTTAAGCAAACTGGAGCCATTTTTTTAATATTTACACCACATTTTTGATATTATCACAACTTCCAAATCCTAAAAAGTGTATTTTTCCTGTTAATATTATACAAAGACGTTGAAAAAGACCCAGACATCAGGCTTCATCCATGCTGATATACAGACGGGGTTAATTAACCAGAGAAACTTGGTTGGAGCAAATTTATCCTGTTACCAAATTAAAAGTCTTTTAAACTTTTATTGTGTTAACAAGGTTAATTTATTATTTTACCAAATTAAAAGTCTTTTAAACCTTTATCCTGTTACCAAATTAAACATTTCCACACTTAAGTCCATTACTGCAGAAAAGCTGGATGTCTAAGTTGTTAACTATTGATTCCTGAACATTGATCTTGCTCTTTTTTGGGTCATAAATTTATCATGTTACCAAATTAAAAGACTTTTGAACCTTTATTGTGTTAACAAGTTAAGTTAATAATGTTACCAAATTAAAAGTCTTTTAAACCTTTATGTTCACAAGGTATATTTATCACGTTACCAAATTAAAAGTCCTTTCAACCTTTATCCTGTTAACAAGGTAAATTTAACATGTTACCAAATTAAAAGTCTTTTAAACCTTTATCTGGTTAACAAGTTAAATTTATCATGTTACCAAATTAAAAGTCTTTTAAACCTTTATCTGGTTAACAAGTTAAATTTATCCTGTTACCAAATTAAAAGTTTCCACACTTTATTTAAGTCCATTACTGCAGTAAAGCTGGATGTCTAAGTTGTTAACTATTGATTCCTGAACATTGATATGTGTCTTTTTTGGGTCGTTGGTAGTTAACTGATTATTTTTCTACCATTTAAATGTCTCATATTCTTCACTTTCCTGTTTTTATAGTGAATTTTTCATCCCTAACCAGATTTGAAGCAGCAAAGATCATCTCAGTATAGTTTTCCACTTCTTTTCTCCAGCTTCTTCCTCCTCTTTAAATGGCTGTTGGTGGTGACTGTATAGTAGTGACATCACAACTTCACAGAAGTCATGACTGCTTGTTTTAAGGTTTCTAAATACAGGCTGTGTATGTTTCTCTGTGGATTGAGTGCTTTTTAAACAACTCTCTCCTGTCATATATACAGTAAAGTAATAAATCATTGGAATTAAACTGATTAAACTTCAATAAAAATGTAAAAATGTGTGTTCTAAAACGTTTGACCTGTAGTGTATGGTTGCATACACACACACATACATGATCTGACTTTGTTCATGAAGGTAACATTACAGCATTTCACCACTTCTCCTCCGTTCAGCAACATCCTGAGGTTTTCTTGCGTTCTGGCTCTTTGTGCAACACCACGCCTGCTTCCTCTTCTTCCGTGGCGGATTTTTGACTCAGGAGCCTGAAAGCAGCACGGCAACATTACAACCCACAGAATAATCAGAACATGGGTGCAACACAAAGGAAAACATGTGAAGAATGTGGAACAGTGTTACCTGGCCACTACTTCCAACGACTGAACCACGTTTTCCCCCGTGGCAGCGCTGCACTCGATGAAGTCCAGGTTGTATTCCTGTTGGAATGAAACACGTGTGAAAACTACTTCCTACATATTTTTATGAAATAGAGTATTGATCATAACTGGAAGTAAGGAACCTTAGCGAGAGTTTCCCCCTCCTGAGTTGTAACCTGACGTTCTGTGTGGTCACTCTTATTCCCAACCAGTAAAATGCTGGTGTCTTCCATCGCTCCTTCCTGCAAAAACAACAGTTTGGTTATTTATTGCTTTTTAGAAAAGGTTAAATGTGACTAGAGCTGCATCGACTACTTAATTACTCACAACGGAAGTCAATCAGTTGCCATTTCATGTTTTAAAGAGATAAACAAATAACTTATTTGGCTGTTGGATGGAACAAAACAACATTTAAGGACATCACCTTAAGCTTTTTTAAACAATTTGACATTTTCTGGCATTTTATTGATAGAACAAATACTTGACTTCATGAAAATAATCTACAGATGAATCAATAATGAAAATAATTGATAGTTGCAGGCATAAATGTGACATAAATCATAATTCACACTGTTTGAATTCTGCTTGTTCTATTCAACAGTTACTGTTTATTAAAATACTTTGTAAATTTTACTCATATTTACTGTAAATGCTGTTTAAATACACAATTAATTATATATATGTTATTGTCATTTTGGACTTTATTTATGTTATGCACTATAAAACTTACCCATCATATTATTACTATATTAATACTTATTACAGTGTTAATATTTGACCTATTAATAATATATAAGTAAAATATACCCAGCATATTATTTCTTTATTAATACTTATTACAGTGTTAATATTTGACCTATTAATAATATATAAGTAAAATATACCCATCCTATTATTACTTTATTAATACTTATTACAGTGTTAATATTTGACCTATTAATAATATATAAGTAAAATATACCCATCCTATTATTAAAACTTTATTAATACTTATTGCAGTATTCATATTTTACTTAATAATAATAATAACAATACATATATATTTCACTTATTAATAATATATAAGTAAAGAAAAACAGCCTATTATTTCTTTATTAATACTTATTATAGTATTGCTATTTTATTATTAATAATATACAAGTAAAATATACCCAGCCTATTATTGCTTTATTAATACTTATTACAGTATTAATATTTCTCTTATTAATAATATATAAGTAAAAAAACAGCCTATTATTTCTTTATTGATACTTATTACAGCATTAATATTTCACTAATAATATATAATAATATAATAATATATAAGTAAAATATACCAAGCCTATTATTTCTTTATTAATACTTATTACAGTATTAATATTTCACTTATTAATAATATATAAGTAAAAAAACAGCCTATTATTTCTTTATTGATACTTATTACAGTATTAATATTTTACCTATTAATAATATATAAGTAAGTAATTTCTTTATTAATACACTTACAGTGTTAACACTTCACTAATTAATAATATATAAGTAAAATATACCCATCCTATTATTTCTTTATTAATACTTATTACAGCATTAATATTTAACCTATTAATATTATATATAATTTAAATATACCCATCCTATTATTTCTTTATTAATACTTATTACAGCATTAATATTTAACCTATTAATATTATATATAATTAAAATATACCCAGCCTATTATTGCTTTATTAATACTTATTACAGTATTAATATTTTACCTATTAATAATATATAAGTAAGTTATTTATTTATTAATACTTAATACAGTATTCATATTTTACCTATTAATAATATATAAGTAAGTTATTTCTTTAGTAATACTTATACACTTACAGTGTTAATATTTGACTTATTAATAATATATAAGTAAAATATACCCAGCCTATTATTTCTTTATTAATACTTAT
The DNA here is from genome assembly GCA_030544235.1 of Lepturacanthus savala. Classification (NCBI taxonomy): domain Eukaryota; kingdom Metazoa; phylum Chordata; class Actinopteri; order Scombriformes; family Trichiuridae; genus Lepturacanthus; species Lepturacanthus savala. Next base: position 4,064,431 of record CM060463.1, read on the forward strand.
TACAGTATTAATATTTGACCTATTAATAATATATAAGTAAAATATATAATCATATTATACCTATTAATACTTTATTACTCCCTGAGGGAACCTCTCAAAGGAATCAATAAATTCATATCTAATATTATAGTGGGTGGTTATTACATTAAAATAAAAAGTACTGACAGTTTACAACAAATGCTTGGTCCGATGTTTTAATCATTTTCATTATATTTCATCTTTTAGTTTAGTATTTTAATGTTGCAGAGGTCGTGTATGGTTGGTTTGTTTTAACACATTATGGAGATACCTGGTTTTCACCACAGAGATTTATAACCGATCATCGATCCACATATAAAAATCCCTCTATGAACATAACGGTGGCGACTTTTCACCAGCAGAGTCAAACGTACCTGAATGCAACTCGCCCAGTAGCGGACGGCAGAGAAGCTGTGAGCGGATGTGATGTCATACATCAGGAGAAACGCCTGAGCTTTATGGAAGATCTGTCTGGTGATGCTGTGAAACCTTAAAGGAAAGAAAGAAGAAAACTGTCTCAGGGAGATTTTTACAGTTTTTCTATAAATTGTCCCACTGGAGGATTGTATGAACTGTGACAATAATAGACGAGTTCATAGAAATATGACGTCAGTGAGAATCTATCAGGATTCAAGGTAAAAAATATTTAGTTTGGATTAGTAGATAATGTGTAAAGCAGGAGATAACTTCACCTGCTGCTTAAAAACACTAAATATTTGTCAAAAAATCAACTTATCAGGGCAAAATCTATTGTATTTAATACAATTAGTCCAATATTGAGTAGTATTATATTGAATTGGCAGATAATTTTGCTTGTTTTAAGGTTTTTTTTTTCCAGAATATGAGGTAACAGGTCAGAAATATGAGATAACAACACAAAAGTCAAACAATTCTTAACAATCTTATATAAAAAACAAGACTAAATAGACCAAACTTAAGAAAAAAAGTTAAAACATGCTAAATTATCTGCTGATGGAATACTATTTTTCAATTGTACTATGATTTAATTACCTTTAATGTGGAATAACTGGGATATGATAGTGTTGAAATAGAAAATATGAGAGAAAAAAGAGATAAAAAGTCAGAATTATCAGATAAAATGTCCGAAATATGAGATAAATAATACAACAATAAGATAAAGAGTCAAACTATTTCATCTTATTGTAAGAAAACAAGACTAAATTGACCAAATTCAATAAAACAAACTTGAAACAAGCAAAATTATCTGCTGGAATTTCAAGATAATTCTACTCATTAGTGGACTAATTGTTCTTCTATCACCTCTCCTGTTTTGTAAATTGAACCTTAATAAATAATGTTGATATTTATAACTTATATTAAATTCAATTTGTAGTTGTTATCTATGTAAATTCTTACTGGTCTGAGCCACTTGAGATCAAATTGTGCTGAAAGTGGCCCATGAACTAAACGCTTTATGTCCCAAAAGTCAAATCACCATCAGATCCTGTGTCCTATGTGACTATTTTAACCTTTGACCTTGGTTTTAGGCCTTTTCTTCCAACACAATACAGCCCCAGACATACCATCACACTCCCGAGATCTATATCTCACATGGTATCTTACAATCTTACAAGACAATGCATCACAATGTAATATCTGTCCTCCAATAAATCTACTGTCATGTCAACTTTGCAACATGTGTTGACAGCTACACACACACACACACACACACACACACACACACACACACACACACACACACACACACACACACACACACACACACACACACACACCTTTGCTGTTGGCACTAATCTATCATGCTACTTCCAACTAAACACACAACCACATTGTTGAGATGTGTTGAACCAGTTCTGGAAACAGGTTAAAAAAACAATGTAGGCAGCTTCACCTGTAAACTCATGTTATCTGTGACTGGTCACAATAAGACACTGTATAATTAAGGCATCAACAGAGGTTGTTATTTGTGTCAGCATCACCATGCGTCAGAAAACTTGGCTGGCTGCCGATGTGTAAACGCTACTGAGAACCTGCCCTACCCTAGTAAAACACAGGAAGGAACAGAAACACACATGTGCTCTAGTTTCTTCTGAATAGACACCCTTTGCTCTGATTACTGCTTTGCACACACTTGTGTCTAGTTGTGCCTTATCAGGGTTAATTAGAGGAATTTCTTGCTTTATCAATCAGATCAAAGGGTGGATATGTTGAAGAAACTAGAATATAAAACATGTTTTCAGTTATTTCACCTTTTTTTGTTAAGTGCATAACATCATAAATGTGTTTATTCATAGATTTGATGCCTTCACTGAGAAACGAGTGTATTAATACTTTTCTACAGTAATGGACATACAGTAGTATTCAAAATAATAGCAATCCAATGTGATTAACTAGATTAATTAGGTTTTTATTATATTTTTTATTGCTACATGGCAAACATTTGGTGCAGTAGATGCTCAGAAAACTAAAAAGACCCAGTGGAATATGCCACGACACACAGGTGTGAAGCAATTGTTATAAAAAACTGTGGCAATGCAGCTAAATATTAGTTTTAGTAAATTCTAGAAACACACAAGTTTGTGCGAACTAGTTTTGAGTTTGTAAAGTCACAGGCGATTTTTTTTCTTTCATCTAATTCCCCAATTACACATCCTTAAGTGTGTGCATGTCACGAATGCTGGGTTTTCTGAGAATCTACTGCACCTGCTGGTAAATTTGTTTTTTTGTATTGTAAATAAAGTTTTGAAAGATGATTCAAACCTCTGGGCAGATCAGACAAACTGTAAAATCAAGGCGTATGCTGTGCAGTACTGTAAAGCCCCATGAAGTAAACGTGTGATTTGTGAAACTGAGCTCTATAATTGAGTGGTTGTAAAAATGACAATGACAAATATCTATGAATAACAATGACTTGACAGAAAAAAAAAGCAAAGCCGCACCCTGTACCATTGTAAAACCACAAAATAACTCTGTCCTTCCCTATTAGAGGCCTTTACCCTACACCTCATCAGGAAGAACCTGATAATTCTGCAGCAGTCGGAGACAAGTCTTACTTACTAGTCCACTTAGATTAGATTAGATATGATTTAGATTAGATAAATCCCTTTGGGGAATAGAAGATAAGGGATGAGCAGTAACATTATAATTATGCAGCGCATTGAGACACTAGTCATGTCTCATAGAAACGTACCTTTCCTGACCTGCTGTATCCCACAGCTTCAGCACCACAGGTTTTCCGTCCACTAACACAGTCCATAAGCATGAGTCAAGACCTGGGGAATACGTTAAAGAGAGACCATTTAGCGAATTGGAAAATACATATGAGAGTAAACTGAAGAGTATAAAATCAGGACCTTACCGATAGAGGACGGCAAATCGAAGGAAAACTTCCCACTTCGAGCTCTTTTCATGAAGGAGGTCTTCCCCACGTTGCTGTTTCCAACCATGACCACGTTGAAACTCTTTGTTGCTTTGGAGTTTTCTGCTAAAATGAACATGTTTTATCATATTTCTCATTCTACAGCTTCCCTTTCTCAATACCTGTGTACCAGGGGTGTCAAACATGCGGCACAGGGGTCAGAAGAGGCCCACTAAAGGGTCTGAAACGGGCCAATTAGCAGAAATGTGAAGTCAATGAGAATCTTTCAGGACTCAAGAGATAAAAGTTTTGATTCATAAATGGTTTTTAAGGCAGGAGATAACTTCACCTGCTGCTTAAAATACTAAATATTGTTCAGTGCACTGCAAAAAAATGTCCAATATTGAGTAGAATTATCTTGAATTGGCAGATAATTTTGCTTTTTTTCAAAATATGAGATAAAAATACAAAAGTCAAACTATTTAATCTTATTTAAATTGACCCAACAACATATCAATTGCAATTTTTTCATATGTCATCTCTCCTATTTTAGGTTAATTAATAGTGTAGATATTTATAAGGTATTTTTCCACATAAAAAAGGAGGAGAAATCTACAGGTGTTGTTATTTATATGCAAATTTGAAATCAGATAGAGCTGAATTGCTGTGTATTTACAGCTGTAACGTGTAGGTTTTAAAGTCTTTACCTAAAGAAAGACTCTCTTGGACCAGGTGGACTCTATCATCAAGGTGCTGGACCGGAGTCTCCTCACTGTCAAAGACAAAACCAACGTGAGATGATCTTTGCTGCTTCAAATCTGGTTAGGGATGAAAAATTCACAATAAAAACAGGAAAGTGAAGAATATGAGACATTTAAATGGTAGAAAAATAATCAGTTAACTACCAACGACCCAAAAAAGACTCATATCAATTTTAGTTTTAATGGATTTTATGCTATAATATAGTTTTTTATATGCTATAATTTCACTTATATGTCAAACTTATCCTTCATGGAATTATTTCATCTTTTATTAAATATATGTTATAATTCAGGTGCTGTATATGTTATAATTTGGATTAAAATGTCATTATTTGTCTTATCTTTTAATAACTATCTGTTATTTAATGTATTTAATAATTTAGGGCTTCATATGTGTTCATATGTTATAATTTGTTTTTTATATGATATATATATCATAATTAATTCTTTAGGTTTATATATGTCATAATTGGGTTTATCTCTTAATAATTAGCTAGTGCTTTGTTAAATTATCTTATCTTTGCATAAATGTTATAATACTGTTAATACACATATCACTGTTCAGGAATCAATAGTTAACAACTTAGACATCCAGCTTTACTGCAGTAATGGACTTAAATAAAGTGTGGAAACTTTTAATTTGGTAACAGGATATAGGTTTAAAAGACTTTTAATTTGGTAACATGATAAATTAACCTTGTTAACACAATACAAGTTTAAAAAGACTTTTAATTTGGTAACATTAAATTTACCTTGTTAACAGGATAAAGGTTGAAAGGACTTTTGATTTGGTAATGTGATAAATTTAACTTTTTAACACAATAAAGGTTCAAAAGTCTTTTAATTTGGTAACATGATAAATTTATGACCCAAAAAAGACAGATATCAATGTTCAGGAATCAATAGTTAACAACTTAGACATCCAGCTTTACTGCAGTAATGGACTTAAAGAAAGTGTAAAGTTGCTCCAACCAAGTTTCTCTGGTTAATTAACCCCCGTCTGTATATCAGCATGGATGAAGCCTGATGTCTGGGTCTTTTCTAGGACTAGAGCTCTAAAGCTAAGCAGAACCCCATGATCTAGACCTAGTTAGTCAGGAGTTCATCCTACAGCAACATGATCCACATCAGACCATCATCATCTGTCACATGACACATTCAACTAGGACCATTTAGAGAAAAACTGACATATCAAGGTGTTCTAAAACAGATGAATCATTGGTTATCTTGGTTAGTTACCTACATGTTGTACAGTGTGTTCTACAAACATATATTATGCTGTGTAGGAGAGGATTGCTGTAGATGTAAGTTAAGAGATCAGTCAAAGGCAACTTCAATGAGTCAAAGTGGATAAACTCAATTCATTTTGAGGGGATGTGAGTAGTAATCACTTCTTACTGATGGTGGTTAAGTTGTGTAGTTCCATAGAAAACCGGAATATTTCTAAGTGACAGATGCTAAGCTAACAAAGTAGCGATGGAGGCTGCAGTGTTTACAGGCCTTTACCTCCCAGGTCTTGAGTGCTCTCCTGTCTTAGAGACGCTGATAGACGATGGTTTCTGGTCACTTTCAACAACCTGCAGAGACAAAAGAGGAGACAGCAGAACATCTGACATCTGTTTTAATTGCAGAATTTATCTCTATCTTCTTTCATATGGTTTTCTTCTTTAGTTTTGCCACATGATGAGCTGATATATTTGCTCTCTGTTGTCATTTGACATTCATTTACTATATGCCTGCATACTGTATAAACCTCCCAGTTCTGCTTTCCATCTTGTAGTTCAGGCCACATCTTCCTCATTTGGACATTCTTGCGTTACTTGTCTTGCAGCAACAGTTTAATGTTTGTACGAGTATGCGGGGCGTTTCATATGCAAATCAGTTTGATGACGTACTATACATGAGAACACTGTGACCTGTTGAACAAGTTGAACAGTGTCTATTAAGTTATAGAATGGCTTATACAGTAACTAGTGAGATAAATGAACAACTGTCTGCTCATCCATTTCAGAAGCATTTCAAACAATCATAATTAAAAATTGCACAATAAATTCAGGCTTACCTCCAGACCTGATGATTGTTCTCTGTGCTCTCCCGAGGTCCTGATGCCACTTTCTTCCGTGATCGTTTCATCTCTCCTTCCATCCTCCCTTGGGGTTTGGTGTGCAAGTGACCTCCGGTTGGATCCCAATTTTCTTTTTCTCTTCGACATTGCGTCACGTTTGGGAGAGGTGGATGGTTTCACAGGGATGTCACTTGGAGACAGGTGGTCTGAGTCAGGATTTTCTTCAAATGCCTGGTGACCCGGAGGTTTTGTGAAAGAATCACCGATGTGACTGTACTCCACTCTTTCGAAAACTTTTTCTTTCCCTGGTTCCGAGTCATCACTTCTTGGTTCTTTCTCTTTGATGCCAGAGACGCATCCAGTCATTTCATCGCCCACATTTGTTTCTGTTGCCTCGTTACCCACTTCCTGCTTCTGGTATAGGTCTTCCCCTTCGTATATGGCTCCTAGATTCCTGCGTGTGGAGCCCATCTTTCTTCTCCCAGTTCTCAGAATTAAATGTGAACTTGAATTCTTCTTCTCAAAGTTTGCATCATTCATGTCTTTTGACTGTGGTTCATTAGCATCCTGGCCCTGTATATCTTGCATGCTTTTTGTGGTCTCTGGAGATGTTTCCACACTAAAAACTACCTTTTTCTCGCTGTTCCCTGTATCAGACGCTTGAAAACACCTAATAGCATTAACTACTTCCTCACTGAAGGATGCGGATTGTTCAGGAAGGAACATTAATCCATCTATGTCTGATATATTGGTCTCTTGGACTTGAACATCACTCATTTCCTGTTTTTCATGCACCATACTAGGTGATAGTTTTATATTTTCGTGTGATACATATGTTGCTACCATTGATAATTTGCTTTCTTCTGTTTTATCCGTTTTGTCCATTCCTCCATCTTGGTTCTTGTGGAGAGTCCTGCGTGTAGAGGCCAGCTTTCTTTTCTTCTGGTTGGATTTTATTTGGGAGTCATCTGAATTTTCTTGCGTCTCGTGTTGGTTCGTAGATGCATCATCTGCATTAGAGATTCCACTTTCCTCCACTTCAATAGCAGGAGCTTCTACTAGTTTTTTCTTGTTCTCATTGACTTCCCTTTTGGATTTGACCGAGTCATCTTTGTCTGAGCTTGAAGTCACGTCCACTGTTACACTTGCACTGTTGTCCACAGCATTCTCTGACAAAATGGTGTCTTCTTCCTGCATATTTTCTGTGTTATCTTCTTTATTGACAGCTGAGCAAATTTCTTCTATCTCCCCAGCTGGTTTGAGGCCTGCATCGGTTGGTTCTTTAACCAATCTTGTTGTCTCTGTTGCTGATGACATTTTCATTGTTTCAAAGGCTTCACTTCCCTGTGTTTTTTCTAAATCTTCATCTTTAGAGTCCTTGACAAGCTGTCTTCCTTTAAGTCTGCGACTTGACCCCAGTTTTCTTCTGTTAACTGTGGGGGCCAAGCCTCTGTGAGTTGGTGCTTTCATACTCACAGAATCCTCCTGATGTTGGGAATCCAACGGCTCATCTATTCCTGATTGCTGGTCATGGGAAGAAGATTTGCCATCCTTAACCGAGGAGTAATCATTTTGATCCATTTTGTCCATTTGTGTGGGCTTAACTTCCTGTTCATCCACCTGAATTTCAGTGTCTACTGAGTGCTGCACACTTCTGACTTCAGCTTTGTCGAAATGCTCAGTTTGTTCCTCTTCCAACTTCCGATTTGGTGATGGAAATGTCTCTTTCTCAATTCTATGAATAATTTCATTGTTTTTTCTAGGGCTGTTTATTTCAGTGTTGATCTCTGGTGAGGTAGAAAACTCTACATCTTCTGATTGTATGTGTAATTTACTGACTAAAGAGTCGCTCTTTAACTCTTTTTGCTGCCCTGTCATTTCTGAATCCTCATCTATTTCCCTGTTTTCTGTATAACTTAAGAAGTCGGGAACCTCTTTGTTTGGTATCTCTTGTGCATTTTCTTGCATTTGATCATTAACTTCATCAGTCTGAGAGGTCTCTATTTTGTCCATTTCTTCCGGCATGGTTTCCACTGAATTTTCCTCTACTGTCGCCTCTATAATTATTGAACTTTTTATAATTTCAAGGTCTTCATTATCCTTGGACTTTTCAACAACTTCCTGTGTAGGTGTGTGGTATGATTCAGTAACAGGGTCCTTGATGTGCTGTCGTCCTCTATTTTTACGGCTGGATCCCATTTTTCTTCTGTTCCTGATGGGGTTGAAGCTGGTGTTTGTTGGCTCTTCTCCACTCACAGACTCATCCTGAGGTTGGGAGTCTAAAGGATCTTTTATTACTGATTGGAGGATTTGTAAAGAAGATTTGCCCTCCTCATCTTCAGAGGGGATTCCCTCCTTCACCTGATGAACTGTTTCTTCATCATTGGGTTTTGTATCATCCTCTACTTGACATGGTTCTATGTTACTGATCCATGGTTCATTGATATCAGATAAATGATCCTCCTCATTTCTCTGGTCCAAAGACTCTATATTGCTTTCTGTAACAGGATGCTCATCCTGTTTGTCATCAGGATTTGCAATTTCCTGCACATTAGCAGAATCATTTGCACCTTCCACAGTCACCTCAGGTTGATATGTGTCCCTGATTTCAGTTTGATCAATCAGATTTTCAGAGAAGATTTCCAAATTGTCTGTGGCATCATGTATCACACGTTCGGAGGAGTGATCAGTTTGTTGGATCTCTTCCATTTGTGTTTCCTTAACCTCCTGTTTGTGTTCTTCATTTACAGCATCCTCTGAATGCTGAGCCTGTTTGACTTCAGATAAGATGAAATGCTCATTTAGTTCCTCATTTGTAGACAACTCTTCTGTTGATAATGAATATGCTGCTTGCTCAACACTGAATTCAATTTCAGTGTTTTCCCCAAAGCTGCTTTTATCAGAAACTATCTCTGGTGTGGTAGGAAACTTTATGTCTTCTGGCTTTTCATGTGACTCATTTCCATCTTGCCATAACAAGTTTATCTCGCCATCACTTGTTGAATTTGCCGTATCTGCTACAAAATGAACACTAAGAAACTCATTTGACATCTCCATGGAACTGTATTGGTCATCCAGCTGTTGATCTACTGCAGAACTTGAATGTTCACTAATACTAGTTAATGCAGAGATGTCAACAAGACGTGATGTTTCTTGGACTTGATCACTAATGTCTTCAATCTGAGAACTGTTAGACGTGTCTCTTTCTATCAGCCTGGTTTCTACAGATTCACAAACCTCAGACACGACTGTAGAGTCAGTTTCTCTCTCATCAATATCTGCTTGTAGATTTTCATCTTTGGGAGTTAACTCTTTAAGGGCAGTCTCTGGATGGTTTGTTGTGGTGAGGTTCTGAACCTCAGAGGAATAACCAGGTGTAGTTGCTGCAGATAAAGAGTCTTCATCTGTCATATTAGACTCAGTCTCTTTGCTTAATTCTTCCTGCCACGTTGGTTCTGTGTCTAATGGCATTTTTAATGTTTGAAAGGCTTCACTGTCCTTAATATTATCAACAACTTCCTCTGCAGGTGTGTGGTATGATTCAGTAACAGGGTCCTTGATGTGCTGTCGTCCTCTATTTTTACGGCTGGATCCCATTTTTCTTCTGTTCCTGATGGGGTTGAAGCTGGTGTTTGTTGGCTCTTCTCCACTCACAGACTCATCCTGAGGTTGGGAGTCTAAAGGATCTTTTATTACTGATTGGAGGATTTGTAAAGAAGATTTGCCCTCCTCATCTTCAGAGGGGATTCCCTCCTTCACCTGATGAACTGTTTCATCATTGGGTTTTGTATCATCCTCTACTTGACCTTCACCCTCATAGAGACGACATGGTGCTATGTTACTATTAGGAGCATAATCCTCCTCATTTCTCTGGTCCAAAGACTCCATGTTGCTCTCCATAATGGGATGTTCACCTTGTTTGTCATCAGGATTTGCAATTTCCTGCACAGTAGCAGAATCATTTGCACCTTTCGCACTCAGCTCAGTTTGATCCATCAGATTTTCAGAGCAGATATCAAACTTTTCTGTGGAACCATGAATTACACCTTCAGTTTGTTGCATCTCATTTGGCTCTTTTCCGCTCAGAGAATCATCCAGAGGTTGTGAGTCCAAAGGAGTTTTTATTTCTGACTGCAGGGTTTGTAAAAAATATTCTCTCTCCTCAACTTCTTCCCGCTTGTGATGAACTGTTTCTTCTTTGGAAACCGTATATTCTGCTACTTCACCCTCATAAACCTGATATGGTGCTATCTCACTGATGCATGGTTCCTTATGATCATCCTCATTTCTCTCTTTAATGGGATCCTCATCCTGTCTTTCATCAGGATTAGAAATGTCCTGGTTGGCAGCAAAAACATCAAAACCTTCCACTCTCAGCTCTGATTGATGTGCGTCGCTGATTTCATTTTGCCGAGTCAGAAAGGAATAATCAATTTCATGTGTCTCTATTTCAGGGTGTTTAACTTCCTGCTCATTTTTGACTTCAGAGGAGTTGAAATGATCGTTTTCTTCCTCATTTCTAAACAACACCTCTGTTGGTAACGTTGCTTGCTCAACACTGAACTCTACTTCTCTGAGTCTGCTTTTATCTGTGGTTAAAACCGATGTGGTAGCAAACGTCATCTCTTCTGACTTAAAATGGGACTCTCTCACCAAATAGTTGCTCTCTAAATTTCCGTCTTGCCATAGCATGTCTTTGTCATCAGCACTTTTCTTGTTTTCTGCATCTATTACAGAATCAACACTAGTAAGTTCTTCTCTCGACAGCTCCCTTAATTGCGGTTGGTCGATCAGCTGATCAAGTGCAGGACTGGAATTATTAAATTCTGAGGTGTCAACATGTGCATTTTCTTCGACTTCATCACAAACTTCTGCATTATCGAGTTTGTCCATTCCTCCCAGCACACCTTCCACTAATTTACAAGTATCAGACAGCAGATTACAGCCAGTCTCTTTCTGATCATCCTCTGCTTGTAGAGTTTCATTCTGGGGAATTAAACTTTCCACATCAACCTCAGAAAAACAACCAGGCGTAACGACTGAATGCAAAGAGCTGTTGTGTGTCCCATACAAGACGTCATGATCATTTCCTTGACTTAATTCTTTCAGTTTCTCAGGCTGTGCCGTTTCAAAGGTTTCGTTATTAGTATTTACCCCAGTTTCTTCTCTAGGTCTGTCGAATGGTTCAGTATTGGAGTCCTTGACATGCTGTCTTCCTTTACTTTTACGGCTAGATCCAAGTTTTCTTCTGTTCCCTCTGAGTTCCGGGGAGGATGGTTTGATTTCCAATTGGGAACACTCAGGATTAGACGATACATTTAACGATTTATTATATTCTTCTATGTTGGGTTGTGCTGCAGAGGCTTTATCTTTAACATGCACCTCCTCAGGCTCTGATATTTCACTCATCTTTCCCCCACGGCGACGGGAGCCCAGTCTTTTTTTCTTTCCACTGTGAGCAGACATGACTGTCCTGTTCCCTAAAGCATGAGTCAGTTGTGCAGTATTAGATTATCAAGTCTAAATTAAGGTTACACAGCAATTTACTAGAAATCTGTAATCTATACTTGAAACAGCAGCCACACTTTAAAAATTTAATATCTTTAGGGCTTTTAAAATAGGTAAAATACAACATGTACTTACACCTGGCAAATCTGTCGTCTCACAACATGAGCTGCTTCGTAATGTCAAGTATCCTGTGCTGAGTGGCAGTTGGAATTCACACATGGGGGGTGTTCTTTTAATGCAACAATGACAGAAAGCTTCCTGTGTGGGTGAACTTGCAGCGCTATCACCCCACAGCAACAAGAAAAAAAAAAAAACATAACTTCCTGAATTGAATCAAGCTACATTTCCCCCCCCATACTTAACAAATATGTTATTTAAATGCTGTATATAGAAACATAAAAGCACAGAGGAAATAAATTCACCTTGGAAAAACATTTATTGAATAAGTTGTTTAACTGCATCAGCATAAATTGTCAGAACTCAGAATGAATTGAGGAGAACAAGTTCCTTCTTTTAAAAAAGTGAAATATGGAGGAAAAAACACAGTTACAGATGAAGTCCAATTATGTTTTAGGCTTCAAGGATAATGGCTCCAGGAATTATAACATTTGTTGTGTTTTCTGCCACTAGAATAAACTATACTCGTCTTATCGGTGATGCAATGCACAGTAACCCATAGCCAGTGAATGGATAATAAAAAAAATAACAAAAACAAATAAAAACAGCACATGAACTTTAATTCAACAGTTAAAAAATAGCAGGATGGTCATGTAAAAAGAGTTCCAATATGCCATTTCAAAACATGCAGGGCAACACAGATTTCATGTGAACAGTAAATTGAAGGCATTTTCAGTAAAATGGGAAAATCCCGCCATGAAAACTGACAAAAAGGAGGGGGAAGAAACACTTTTAAGTCCTTTGTTGTTAATTCTAAAGACTGCTATGACACGAGATGTAACTTGACAACCTAAGGCCGCCTCGAGCTGGCAAATAAAATCTAAAAAGGAAAAAACATGACTATAAAAATTTGTATTTTCACAACCATCGCAGAATCCTGCAGATCAACCATCCTTTCATGTTTCATTTCCTTTCGGCAGACCGGGAGCGACTGTAACAACAAAAAAATGAACTCGTCAACGACTTTATGAATAGTTTTATACGTTTTTTTTTAATTAAAACTCAATGATGAGGAAAAATAATACTCAAACTGACCTCCTTGACCGTGAGAAGGATCTTGAACGCTTACGGGTCTTGTCTCTGGACAGAGAGCGATATCTACGCCTGTCTCTGGAAAGAGACCTGATGGACAAAAAACACAAAAATTAATTCAACCTACTTATAAAATAAATAAGTAAAAGTGCATTTAAAACTACAGGCTGACCTGCTGCGACTGCGGCTGAGGCTCCTCCTCCTCGGTGATCTAGGGTGTAGGTGAAGCAGGCATGGAAAAAAGAATCATGATAGAACATTTTACCCTCTCCATCACTTAATGAAACCTCTGGTTACACGTTGCTAGACTCTTAACAGAAGGATCATCTGCATCCATGAGATCTTGGCGGAGTTCATCAAGATCAACTCATTATTATTCATTCTCATTATTAAATAGGAACTCTGTCCAATGAGCACTAAACATGGAACCAGACTGAAGAATGCAGAGAACAAAATCATGGCTCGACATTAAAGAAAAAACTCTAAATGACAAGTGGTGGTATAAAAAGTTTTATATACCAGGTAACATTAAGCATAATGTATGTGAAAGGATCTCTGCAAAGGATATGATAAGTCATTTCCATAGAAACAGGACAAGAGTGACATGAAAGCACTGAATCCATTTGTAACCTACAATCTCAAAAAGATCAGTGACTGCAAAGCAACTGCACTTATAGAGCTGATTAGTCAATTAGGACACCGGTGCTCTCCAGTTGCATTAATATTGATTAGAAAGAAAAAAATGGACAACTTTATTCTGATGGAGCGCTCAAAACAGCCTAATGTCGAGCCGTGAAAATGCACTCTGCAAACTGCACTGTGAACATCTGATTTAAAAACCCACAGCCAAAGCTCCTTGACCACTACTTTTTTTTTTTTTTGATCTTTAGCCTTTTGCAACTCTGCACTGAAATTGCCCCTAATGGTCTAAATTACATAATTGCTGAGGGAAACTGTCAAGCAGCTTTGAAAGCTAGATTAAGCATTAAAAACTACAAAGAGCAGGATAAAAGTAACTTACTATTTTGGGGGATTTGGACAAGATAGAAATGACGCAAGGAAGCCAGACTGGTGGTGAGGGAGGTCGAATTGCAGAGAGGATTTGCCACATGATGCAAATGTTGGAGATATGAAGTTGCTTGGTGGCTGGTTGGAGGGGGTAGTTGTAGATTTTTCCTGCCTTTTTGGGGAGGGGAGGGGGAGGGATGTAAGCCAAGGGCTGTTCCCGTTGATACAGTAGTTGTGTTGGAGAATAGTAAGAGTAAAGACGCTGCTGATTGGTTGATAATGTGAGGTGGGCCGCTGCCGTTTGGGTTAAGGTTGGAGGAAGAAGAGGAGGATGCTCGGAACTGCATGCGCAGGAACCAAAAGGTTGGTGGAACCTGACGGCTGGCGGCGCGCCTGGGTCATGTGATAACACCAGCCAAGCTGATCGGGGGGGCTCGCTGGACAGCGGTCACATGATGCTGAAAGAGGACTAGTTGACTGACTCAGATGGTGAGAAGCGTGGTGGTGACTCTGCAACGGGGTTCAGTTTTATTAATAGATGGCAACTGAACTCAGAAAGAAAACAAAAAAAATTTACACCTGCAAAATATAATCCTAAAAAAAAAGTACCCGTAAGAATGTTTAATGGATGATGAAGTGCTCACTGTGCCTCTTAAGATGTCCCCGTGCAGCAAATTTAATTCAGGTTTTACATTGTTTATTATACCATGTTCATAAATAGCCTTGTGCTCATATTAGCTGCTTTTGGACGAAATAATATTTGAAATGCAGGACAAAATTATACCATTTTTTAAAAAATGCTGTTGAATCAGGCTAATAAACAAATACACAAAGACAAATAAATCTGAAAGCCAGATCAGCCCAAACCACAGGTTATCTACTGATGAATATTGTATATGTGTTTTTATTTTACTGAGGTGATCTACAGCAATAACAGACAATTTCATTAATGCCATTAATAAATTGGCCAATCGTGAATAGATGAATATTTGTTTGCTAGATTTGGCAGATTTATTCAAAGGAGTCGAACAACTGATGTGAATGTTAAATCTGGTCTGTCATTTGTGCTTTTAAAAAAATAAACACTGCAAAAGGAGATTTTAAACAAATCCATAACATTAAATCGTCGAGGAGGAAACGCGTACCTGCGTCTGACTGGCGGACTGCGTCCTCGTCTGATGTCGTCTCGGGGGCGTCTGCTCCAAGATGGCGGGGGGCCGCGGCTTCTAGATCGCTTTTCTCCGGTGGATAATTCCACACGCACTCGACAGCCACACATGGTTCTAGGAAAAAAAAAGAAAAAGGAGATGAAGTAGGGGAAAATGCAAAAAACAAACAAACTGAAAATTTTAAAATAAAACTGCTTCGAAGTGTTACCTTCCATCGAGTTCTCTCACAGCATCAGATGCATCTCTGGGATCTTCAAACTCTACGAAAGCAAAGCCTGGAGGATTCCTGGCGACCCACACGCTTCTTAAAGGGCCGTAGTATCCAAAAGCCCTTTCTAGCTCTGTCTTATTTCCGTTGTTTCCTAGATTCCCGACGTACACCTTGCAGTCAAGAGGACAATCTCTATTAAGAGCGGGGTCTGAGAGGAAGAAAGACAAAGACAGAAACACGGAGATGAAGATCATATGGTTGAAATTTAGCCTAAAACATCCATGAAAGATCGGTTGGAGAGAAAAAGAAGGCGAGTGACCTACAACACTGTCTTACACTTACAGAGAGAAATGTGAATTTTATTTTGTATGCATGTTTCTGATCAAGACCGGAGGTTCTGGTTTGTCAGATTTGCTGTAGTCGACTGATCGTTAAACCATATTTGCAACTCTGGCATGTTAAAATACACATAAAATAGGAACAAATGTGCCAAAACATGCCTTTATCTCTCAGATTGGAATGTATTTCATGGCTTTTTATTCACAGTTCACACACTTGGGAATTGGGATAAAATAAACTTGTCGCAACAATGCTGACACTAGGGCAAAATGTCAAATATTTTTTCAAACGCAATAAGCCTGCATGAATAAATAAAATGATACGACTCTAAAAAATAAACATGATAGAAGTGAGAGAGACGTAGCCTTCAGCTTCAGTTCACATCGTCCCAAAAGAGAAAAAAAATATTCACTTGTTTTCGGAAGTTATGTGCCTGAAATACCAGCTCGTTGACCTTGGGTTGAAGTATGCTACTTGATTTATTGGCACATGTGTGTGCAACAATTCTCAATCCCTCAGGCCTCATATCAAATGCCAGGAATCTCTGAAAACTGACTGAGCTGTCATAACACTGCAGGTGTAAATGTCAGAAAAATTATATGGAGTAACATACGGTTTTATGCTTATATTGACAAAAGAGTGGCAGAACTTTTATTTTTTATATAAAGTTAATAAGTCTTACTCATTTCAAATGATACGTCATGTTGGTGCGATATGAAAGAAGCTGCTCAGGTCATATTTAACCTTATCAAATACTTTCCTGTAGTTTGCTGCTCACCTCCACCCATTTGGATTGTGCAACAGCAGCGAGTGATTTATTAATATGTATTAAGATTTTAGGCTTTTATATAACAAAATAAAGACATTCTATGAAAGAATTTATGCTCAGCAGTGCTGGGCAGAATGGTACGCTTCATTTGTCATCTAAGAGCTAATTAAGGGTTAGTTCATTTATAATAATAATTTAGCTTAAAAGGGTCGACATAGCAAAGACAATTTCATGAGAATTCATAATGATTGTATTTGTTAAAATGTATAATCTATTAATGTATAGTTCCGTATGTATTTTAGTGCTCGTTCTAACCTGTATGTTAAGCTGATCTACGTTTATGACTAGTTTAGAGTTCAAAAATGTTGGAAGCAACAGTTTTTAAACAGAGGGAAACAGGAGCGATAACAGTGTATTGTCTAAGTCGTGTTTTTGTTTGATAAAAGATCTTGTCTCACTGGCATTTCAGATACTGGTTGTTAGACTGGATTCAAACGTGGTACAGGAGAACATGAATGAAGCAGACAGTCGACTATTGGAGATCAGCCCTATTAAAAACAGCAGCTTGTCCTGCAAAAAACATTGAAACTGGGCTCAACTTTTGCTGCAACACAACCTAATATCATCCAGCAAGGTGCAGTGTTGGCCAATCAAAAATAGTGGTTTCACCATTAGCTGCTGGGTTGACCCAGCTTTAGCTGACAAAGCGGGTCAACCTGTGGTGAAATGTGCTGCTGCCGTCCTGCAGGACAACAGGTAGGTTTGTAGACACTTTCAAAAATAAAGTAATTAATAATTCAATATTTTATGCTCTTTTTTATCTAGTACAGACTATGCAAACGACTTGGCTGGCAGCCATGTTGACTCTCTCCCATCACGAGCTGTGTTTTTAGGTGGTGGACGTGTGTGGCTTTTTATAAAATGGGACATCGCTGATCTACAAACGTGAATGAGGCCGATTTATGCTGCGTTTCCTGATTAAATACAGCACGATGTGCTTCTGAGGCAGCCTAAATCACAGCAGGGGAAATTTCTTCACGGTCATAGCCCCGAGCTGTACTCAAAGGTGCATTTTCTAACACAATACAATCCAACATACAAATTACTTCAAATTACAGCTGTAAAGAAAAAAAACACTTGTAGCACGCCAGCTTGACTGCAGTGGCTCCAGCATTAGTGGGAGTGACTACACCCATTACAATGGAGGGGAAAAAAGCAAATACATTCCTGTTGGATTACTCCATATCAATGATTGCTGTATTAAGCATTAAACTGTTTAACTTGCGATTGGTGTCTTTAACTCCTGTGCAGCGTTTTGGCTTCTGATCAGCTTTGAAATGCATGAATCTGCAGCTGAAGTTTGCTTCCTGAATAGCAGATCATTGCCATCTCAAAAATCATGTTCT
Source organism: Lepturacanthus savala (assembly GCA_030544235.1). Taxonomy (NCBI): domain Eukaryota; kingdom Metazoa; phylum Chordata; class Actinopteri; order Scombriformes; family Trichiuridae; genus Lepturacanthus; species Lepturacanthus savala. The sequence continues at coordinate 4,082,234 of CM060463.1, forward strand.
ACCACTTACATAGTTCTAATGCATAAAGTTAGAAGCACTTAAACTGATTATTCTGCAGGATTTCTTAACTGACAGGAGTTGATTTATGACTGGGTGTTATGAACAAAATTAAATACACTATTTTTGCATAAATACCTCGACTTGTTGCAACAATACTGTAGCTATGACTATTGGTACATATTATGTAATATTTACACATATCTTTGATAAATAATTATTAGTGATGTGAATAGAACGATCAAGTGAAAATTACATTATGTGGGTATAATGGAGCCTTTAAAATCAGTAAAATAAAACACAATATTACTAATATCTAAAACCTGAAATTATACCTAATCTTATATCATAGTATTGGCATAATATATTAATATATCGCCCAGCCGTATATGGATTTATAGGTTTTGTGGCATCAATTTGATTTTAAGCAGCATACCTTCTTTGGATTTCCAAGACATATTTCTCATTATATCTAAATGATTTAATCAATTAAATTTCCAGGTAAACACCTAGCTGGTTGCTGATAAACTGTCATAATCTCTTAGGTTATTAATATGTTAAACTGTTTAGCCACTTATGAAACACTCGTTCCATGAAGTCCAAAACTACAGTCACAAAGATTGTCACACTATGAAATAAAACATGCATATTAGGGGGGAAAAGCAAATGACATTTTTTAAATAAGCATAGCTTCTGTTTAGACTGATGTGTAAAGTCGGTTAACTATAAGACTTGAAGTAAACAGGTCAACACACCTCCCATTTCTTCTGTATTGCAGTCAGATGTTCCTGAAAGAGTAGAAAGACAGACAGAAGGAAATAGTTAGAGGCAGCTATAGAGATCTGGGTAAAACACATGCATGATATCCGATTCAAGGGTCCATTTTGAACCCTGGTATCAACTGGGCGAAGTTATATTTGTTTCCCCGCGGAGCCTCATAAAAACCAAGGGAGGGCTGTTCAAGATCAGGTCTACTGGTCTAGACAACCACAGAAATCACAACGATTCTATTGTATCGATGATTCACTGCATAAAAGACTAACTGGCTAATAAAACAGTGGCACGAAACAGTATAAATGCAGTTAAATGTTGAGCTAACACTCGTTAGCAACAGAAACTACTTCGCTTTCGTTTAGCGTGTTAGCTTTCATTGAAACGTTAGCATTAACAAATTCTGGTTCTTCATAGACAAAAATGGGTGCGATTTACAGTCAAAAGTACTTTAGAATTTAACTTATCCAGCACACATTTACGCCGCCGGGAATCACAATAAAACATGCAAATTTCCCCTCGGCGTTAGCTCGCACAAGACATCGCAGCTAGCAGAGTTAGCATTAGCCACGGCGGTGAGATTTAGCAAATAAATAAAACGCCCGCCCCCATACTAACCACGTTACCTCAAGCGGGTAGATTAAATCACGTTTTAAGCACACCTCACCTTTCCCGTAGCTACACTGCAACAAAAACGTGGTCGGATTTCACGCTGACCGTCCGGTATCAGCGGCTGCTTCGCTTCGCTTGTTGTTAGCGCCGGTGGCGGAGCGGAAGAGACCCGTCAGCGAACTGTTCGCTTTCTTCTGCTGCTTCGAAGCGCAGCGCGAAGCGAACTAAAACGAACACGCTGCCCCCTGGTGGCGCGGAGGGGAATAGCAGTCATATAAGTACTAGTTCAATGGTGGAAGAAAAGTATGTTATGCAGCTCCGTTTAGTGTTATAATAGTCTATGATTTATAATATATTGATATACCTGATACTTTAATTCTCACCCATCACAATTGCAATGTAAATACTTATATAGTGTGTACATAACCTATTTATATTCTGTATTATATAGTCGGTATATATTATATAATGGACTGTATATAACGTACCATAGCTATTTAAATTACTACTGAAGCACTTCTGGTTAGATGCTATCTGCATTTCGTTGCTTTGTACTTGTGACATATGCAATGACAATAAAGTTGCATCTAATCTATTTTTTTATAGTTGTAGTTTATTTTATATTACTAAGTTACTTAGTAATTACTATTACTTACTACTACTACAAATATAATAAAATATTATATATATATATATATATATATATATATATATCAAAAATACATGTAAGAATGTTTTACTGTTCAACAATTGTATATACTTTATGTAGATTACTAATAATATTGTATTACTGTATCATAATATATGTGTATCATGACTTTTATAATAGTAATATTTTATTTAAATAGCACTTTTTTTGCACAAAGTGCATAACAATTAAAAAATAGAAAAGAAATGAGGCCTTAACCAATTGTTATAATATTGATATATATTATTTTATGTAAAATATCAATCTGAAATGTAATTAGTTATTATAAGTAATAAATAATTGTAGTTGAAATTATTTTCTCTGAATGTAACTGTGAATGGACGTATACAGTAGCATAAAATGGAAATATGCAAAAACAAAGTAGAAATATCTCAAAACTGTATATGTAATTCCACATTTGAACCATTATTATTCCCATGTATGTATGTACAAAAAGGTAGAGAGATAATAAGAAAAAAATATACATATATTTTTATTTTGTGTCGCTAAGAGACACTAAACCATAGTACAAGAATAACTGTTGCCTTTATTTCTACACCCACTGCACAATAATAATTATTTAAATTGCACATTAATGAAGAAAATATAGTCCATCTAATCATTCAGCCAACCTTAACCCTTATATTAATAATTCTTAACTTTATTTGCATAGCACTCATACAAGATAAAACACAAGTACACACAGGATAAAAGCATCAAAAGCATAATTAAAACATACAACATGGGATCTATAAAACAAAATCTATAGTAAAAACAAATAAAGTAAGATATGAAAAGTGATAAAAGAGGAATTGAGACTTTGCAAACAGCATATTTAAAGACAAAAGACGTTCTTAAAAGTGGGTTTTGTGAAATAATTTAAAAGAAGGCACCGAGTTTGCTCAATAAAGTACATATTTATGTCTTATTCAACCTTTTTTGCTGCTTCAGGGATGAATATTTTCCTAAAAACCCGTCTAGTTCTTGTCTCTTCCGTCATTTGCAAATATTAAATACAAATATTATAACATACACTGTACAAATCTAGGGGCAACATGGTGGCGCAGGGGTTAGCGCTGTTGCCTCACAGCAAGAAGGTCGCAGGTTCAAGACCTCCTTGGTCCTGGGTCTGGGACCTTTCTGTGTGGAGTTTGCATGTTCTCCCCGTGTCTGCGTGGGTTTTCACCAGGTACTCCGGCTTCCTCCCACAGTCCAAAAACATGCTGAGGTTAATTGGAGACTCTAAATTGCCCATATCATAGGTGTGAGTGTGTGAGTGAATGGTGTGTGTGCCCCACGATTGGCTGGAGACCATCTGGGGTGTATCCCTGCCTCTCGCTGTAACGCGCTGGGATAGGCTCCAGCAGACCATGTGACCCTAATGAGGAATAAGCAGGTATAGAAAATGACTGACTGACTGTACAAATCTAATATTTGTACAATGTCAAGACATGTTAATTCTCAACAGAACCCATACACACAGAACATATTACACCCTATATAAATATTCAGATTTGAGCACAATAATGTTGCCTGAATAATGAGTGTGAGAAAATTCAGTTACTGCACATCAAATGCAAATGAAATAGGGAAACAGATGCGATATCTTTCAGCTGTTATGTTTCAGGTTGACCTTAAAAAAAAAAAAGAACAGTGCCTGCCATTTGGTTATTACTGTGTGGGGAAACATGAGTAAATCAACAGAGCTCGAGTGCTCTTGCTCAACAGGAGAGAACACCACAAACCACCCATCTGTTAGAGGTCAACGTGGTGTTAAACACTGAACGTCTGCTGCACAAACTTCCACCAACAAGTGCAGAATAAGAGGAAGAGGTGTGAGAAGCAGAACACCAGTACGACTGCTTCTGTTTCATTCTTTTTTTATTTCGTCCGTGCCGGAAGTAGAAATTTGCGTATAGTAACAGATGGTAGTGTATTGTGTCAGAAAAAAAAAAAAGGAAAGTTCCACTGTAATAGTACATGCAGTCTTCAGTTGAACAGCGTTTTGTAATTTCTGTTTCGATGCATCCTCTTTTGTAAACTGCACCGTCACATGTCTTGTTTCTGGTAATTGTTCTGTGGGAAAGGAGTTATGCACTGCTGCATCTGAGCCCGGATCATTTTAGGATGAATCAAAAGCCTCGTTGCTCTTAAATCAACCATTTTCCTTATAATCTTATTAAAAAGCTTGCTCCTCAGATGAAGTTGACTATAGAAACGACTGTAAATCTACATTTTATATGTTGGGCTAAGCATAAATAACATTCCTATTGTGTAACAAAGCAAAATAAATGGTCAATGATATTAATTATGTTTGGAGATAATAATACTTATTTGTGATTGCTGCATAAAAAACACTGTCAGCAACATTATTTATAGACATATTTCGTAAAAACCTATTTTATGACTTTTAAAATAAATAACATCAATTAAACAGTCATGTTCATAAGAAATTCTCTTGAAAATAAGAAGAAGTCATTTATCAATGTGTAAGAACCTTTTTTACCAGGATCTCAAACTGATTATCAGTTTGAAACTGTCAGTTTTTTGTGGGACTAAAAGTTGATGAAATATGACAAAAAATGACAAAAAACAAGCATCGATGATCAGGTTTTAGGTACTTAGATATGTTAAGAACTTCTTAAATGACAAATTAAACAAACAAATGAGACCACAAACCCTTTTAGATGTTTTATTACACGATGTGTATAAAACCCATGAGGAAAAAATAGTTAATATGGATGGAATTATAGTGGAAATAAATGATTCTCCTTTTTAGAATCATTGCTGTAATGTTCTGGTGCTTTATGCTGCTTCTTTACTATATTTAAAAGGGAATAAAATATCATTTGTACCCTCCATTTTCTAAAAAACTGCTTTGATGATTGGAATTTTACATAGAAAACAGGGGATTTTCTGACAGAATTAGATGTATTATCATAGATTAAACGATATCCACTCATCAAAACTGGTGCTGTAAATCAGTGGTTCTCAACGTGGGGTCCGGGGACCCCCCAGGGGTCCTTGATGTGGTTCCAGGGGGTCCCCAGCAAAAAGGGGAATCGTTATATATTAATTCACAATAACACAATGATATTTTTAATGGGTTTTGGGGATTTTCCTTATCAAACCTTATCAAATGGGGCCTGTGGTCTAATTTACGTCCTTGAAATTAAAACGACTGAGAAACACTGCTCTACATATGCAATAGGTGGAAATAATAATAATCTGGATGTCAATGTTTCGCCATCAGCAGATGCAAGAAATCATTCATTTAGGGGCCTTGGCAGCTGCAGCAGTAAAGATCTTTTACTGCAAAGGGGCAAAAGTTCAGGGATAAAGTGAATCACACAGGAGATTACTCCCATGTACGTAACATGGACGACTAGAACACAAAGAGCATTATGTTGCTCCGCTTTATTTCAGGCACACTGCGCATGTTTGTGTCACAGAGAAACTCTAAACTTCTGCTCCCCCACTTGTCTTTTTATGCGAAAGAAAAAAAAAAAGGGACTAAGCCAGTTTCTTTTCTTTCTACACATCCCCCCACTGCCATAGGATTCTCCTTTAAATGATACATCTTCTTTTTTTTTTTTCATGCATCCACTCAGGGCAGTGTTTTTCAATCAGATTAGTACAGCACATTCTGTTCTGTTTCACTTCCTGATGACTGTGCAGCCTGTATCCCTGAATGAACTCACCCGCGTGCTTCTGGTTACACCAAGACACTCATTCACACACGTGCATTCTATTCTCACAAGCGCTCGTCAGACTTGTTGCGCTTTATATATTATTGTTGGACGTTTCCAGGTGTCATAAATAACCAGGGAGACAGGATCGGTTAAAGAGTAGCAGAGGTTGCTTTTAAGCAACTGTATGTTGGTTTAGACTAAACTAAAACGTCTCACTTATTGATTTTCATACAGTTTCATTGTCTTTTGCACTGATATCTGTGTCCTTGCAGATTGTCAGTCAGGTTTAGACGTTAATGGGTGATTTGTGAAGCATTATTGATAAACGGCTCCAATATTCACACGACAGAGTTGTTCTTGGAGGCTGAGCCTAAAATACATATAAAATACAGAATATGTCCAGTTTAATGTGCAAGCCAATTATTAAGAAGCACAAGAGGCCTAAAAACCCTCAGTCTTTATAAATACAGCTCTGGAAATAAAGAAATAAGACCAGTTTTTCTGATTTTACTACTTGTAGGTATGTGTTTGGGCAAAAGGAACGTTTTCGTTTGAGTTTTTTCCCCCAAATTCCAAATAAAAATATTATCATTTAGAGCGTTTATTTGCAGAAAATGACAAGTGGACCTCAAACAATGCAAAGAGACAAGATCAAACTCATATTTTACTAATGTTTACACTTAAGAAGAGTTCAGAAATCAATATTTGGTGCAATAACTCTTATTTTTAATCCTCTCCACAGTCTTTACCATTGTTCTTGGTGACTTTATTCCACTCCTGGTTCCTCTTTAAGCAGAATGAGGTGTTCATGAACGCTATAGGTCTCTTATTTGTTTTGTCCAGATCTGTATGTTTAATACATTCATACCAACCAGATAAAAATAGCAGAACAACCTTTGATCGCCCTACGTTCCTGTTTCCTACCACGCTGCTGATTTCACCAGAACAGAAAGAGAGAGAAAAAAAAAAAACAAGATGTTCTTGATGTTTCAGGAAGGAAAGACACAATCTCAAGCCATGTGTCACTGTCAATACAGAAACGTATTCATGCATCGCAGTTCACCTCAGTTCAGCCGGGTTCATTTTTAACCTCCAGTTCAGCATACACACGGGGAGGAGGAAGTGCCAGAGCGAGCTACAGGGACACCGCAGTTCAGACGAGGGAAAACAAACAAATCTCCGCTGCCATGAGCCGGAGCCAACTCTTGACCATCTAAAAAAGAAAAAAAAAAAGGAGTCTATCTATTTATTGTTAATAGCATCAAGTTGACTGCATGTCCTCTCTTCTAGGCCACAAGAACACATGTTCTGCTTTCTGCTTCGAAAGCGAACAACATAATAGCATGTGTGAAAAACACTTTCTTTTGAAAAACAGAGAAAAAAAAAAAAAAAGATTGCTCCGGGGGATTAGTCAGCCGGCTGACAGCATCGCTGCGGGTTGGCAGAGTCGGGTTCACTCGTGTTATGTCACCTTTTATAATTAACAGGATCATCGTGTTCCCTTCAATAGCTGCCTGGCCGCCGTCCAGAGCGTGTGTGGTCAGACGAGTGCACGTCCGAGGGATTCACCCGCCACCGACCTGCAGTAAAGTTTCTGACACTTGTAACGTACAGAAAAACGACAGGAGGACGTTAACCCTTTAGGTGCCAGAGGTTGGTTTTTGTTAGATTTATTAGAGTCGTATATATATTTACAGAGTTGTTGGTTAAAAAACACTCAATCCACAGAGAAACATACACAGCCTGTATTCAGAAACCTTAAAACAAGCAGTCATGACTTCCGTGAAGTTGTGATGTCACTACTATACAGTCACCACCAACAGCCATTTAAAGAGGAGGAGAAAGAAGCTGGAGAAAAGAAGTGGAAAACTATACTGAGATGATCTTTGCTGCTTCAAATCTGGTTAGGGATGAAAAATTCACAATAAAAACAGGAAAATGTAGAATATGAGACATTTAAATGGTAGAAAAATAATCAGTTAACTACCAACGACCCAAAAAAGACACATATCAAATGGATTTTATGCTATAATATAGTTTTTTATATGCTATAATTTCACTTATATGTCAAAATAATGTCCTAAATTTAATAATCAGCTCATCCTTCATGGAATTATTTCATCTTTTATTAAATATATGTTATAATTCAGGTGCTGTATATGTTATAATTTGGATTAAAATTTGTCTTATCTTTTAATAACTATCTGTTATTTAATGTATTTAATAATTTAGGGCTTCATATGTGTTCATATGTTATAATTTGTTTTGTATATGATATATATATCATAATTAATTCTTTAGGTTTATATATGTCATAATTGGGTTTATCTCTTAATAATTAGCTAGTGCTTTGTTAAATTAGCTTATCTTTGCATACATGTTATAATCCTGTTAATACACATATCAATGTTCAGGAATCAATAGTTAACAACTTAGACATCCAGCTTTTCTGCAGTAATGGACTTAAATAAAGTGTAAAGTTGCTCCAACCAAGTTTCTCTGGTTAATTAACCCCCGTCTGTATATCAGCATGGATGAAGCCTGATGTCTGGGTCTTTTCTAGGACTAGAGCTCTAGAGCTAAGCAGAACCCCATGATCTAGACCTAGTTAGTCAGGAGTTCATGCTACAGCAACATAATCCACATCAGACCATCATCATCTGTCACATGACACATTAAACTAGGACCATTTAGAGAAAAACTCAACAAATCAAGGTGTAACTACTCTATAACTCTATAACCTGTTTCCCTCTAGGCCTTTCGTTTATTAATAATTAATCCTTCTTGTTAAGTAGCAGCACCAATATGTCGACAAGAAACTCAATCAAACATTATTATCTTAACAAAACGCTATTTCAACACCAAGCAATAATATGAGCATATAGCGACAAGATAAATCGGTAAATTTCTGCATTTTTGTGATAATATTAACGGAAAAAACTATTCTGTAATTCTGACATTTTATGTAAGACTTGACTTTACTGCTCCATAAATGAACTGGGCGACTAATCCATGATTTTCAGGTGGTTTTCAAACTAAATAGATAGTTTTTTTTCCCTTTTTTGCTCTATTCTAGCTGGATGTACTTCAACACTGTGCATTTTAAATTGATTCTCAACTATCTCACATGCACCAGCTTTATTCTAAACCCAGAATCATTCATAAATAGTTGTGGAGATACACTTACATTAAGACTGGGCTAATAAATAAACCTAGGGGGTAACAGGTGGTTGGATTTGCATATTATGACATCACAGGGCGGGAGCCATCTTGGATTACAGAATTATTGTCATTAAATGCCACATATTTGAACGATATGCTATATTGTGTTATATATATTGTATTGACAGTAAGCTCAGGTAAATAGGAAATAGCAAACAAACTGTGTAATTACTAATAAAAGGCAGAAATAAAGTGAATGCGTGTAAACTAGCCTGGAGGTTTTACATTTACTAGATAGACACTACACTGCAGGTAAACTTTGCAATGCAAACACTCGGCCATTTTATTCAGTGCAGCATCTTTTGTCGAATTAAGACAACAGTGGCGCTTAGAGGGTTAAGTTTTTGGGGTCAAACACACGAGAACTGCAGCATTTTATTGCAACCCCCCCCCCCAAACAGCTGCTATAAAACATGCTGCATTGTAAACACTGGATATGGATGTGATGATATAATAGCTCAGAGCTGTGGAAATCTTTGACGGGAATTTATGGGAACTCCGCCTGAGTTCATTCTGAGTTCATCGCAGGGATTCTGAACATTTTTTAAATGCCTCAGTGCTGTATGTATGCAGCCATTAACAGAGGCCTCTGTGCTTTACACACAATGCAGCTGATAAATGAGCAGTTTTTATTCTTTTTCCAGATTTCAAAGTCTACGCCACGTGAGCCATTTCTGGATTTTGATGCATGTATAATGTATACTGCAATGAATCCACAGGCCTTTTTTTTCTCCAATCGGTTGAGACGGTTATTATCATGACATCAACTTCTAACTATGCTGCTCTGTTAGCATCACTCCTGTCTATCTCTGTCTACCCTTTTGTCTTTTTGAATTCCATACGATTAGTAGCTGCTATAGTTAACCTGTGTGTAAATCATGCTATGAAGGAAACATCGCAACAACAGGAAATAAACCTGTTTATTCAAGCGGTGGTTTGCATCAATTTCACTGCAAATTAGCTGCACTTTTCCAAACAAACTCATGTTAAACTTAAAATTGGCAATTTATTACTTCGATTTAGCATTTAACACTTTGCCAGATTACATACATTGATCTTTAATGTATGTACAGTAGCAGCTTAGGAGAGAAAGTGCTGAATATTTATAATCTACACTTGTAATACATCGCAGGGTACTTGCTATTAAAATATGATGTACTATAGCTATGTTAGAAAGAAATCATTGCCTATAACAACTGAACCTAGGCCACTCAATAATGGGACCATGCTATCTTTAAATCTGTTTCGTGTTAAATCAGTTTAATGTCGTCTATTTGTTACGTTTAACTAGATTTGACTTTGGATAAAACAATGACTGAAAGGTCAGTTGTGGTGTTTTTTAATTATAGTGCTGCTAGTTTACACACAACAGAAATAAGCACTTAAAAGAGACATGACTCATATGTACTTTTGGTGTTTTTTTAGGTTCATTTGTCCTTTATACTGTGTGTTCTGTTGTGTCATTTGCACTTTGACACAAAACAAAGGAGTAGCCGATGTTTACTTCTTATCCTTAAATGTATTTGCTATAACTTATTCTATTAATCATGTTTCATAACTTTTACTTTGAAAAACATGGGCTGTTTTTTTATTTATTGTGTTGTTTTTTTACATACGTTAATGCATTTACTATCTGTATTATGCTGAATCAAGTTTAATTTTAGGTTTTTTTTTATTATTTTGTTGTGGTTTCTTCTTCTTCTAAATCTAAAATGTACACAGTACCATGTTTAAACATAACACAATGAGACACTGAGTCATTTCTACACCTCTTATTCCTCACTAAGGTCACAGGGGTCTGCTGGAGCCAATCCCAGTGACCAGCCTATCACTGGGCACTTTAGGGACAATTTAAAGTCTCCCATTAACCTCAGCATGTTTTTGAACTGTGTGGAAGAAGAAGAAGAAGAAGAACCTGGAGAAAACCACCACAGACACCAGGAGAACATCCAAAGGATTTCAACCTGCAGTATAGTATAGATCCAGTATAGTACATTTTATAGTATATTTGATAACAACAGGACTTATAGGTGCTTTTTGTAACATATTACATTATATCTGCTTATGTTTTATTGTCTTGTTAAACAGTATAATGTATAGTACATTTGCCTTATTTTGTTTTTATCTCTACACACGTTTTATTTTTACTTTTAATACTAAAATGTACACAGTATCATGTTTAAACATCATGTTCAAACATGATTTAGTGTAGCTACTATACAGTATCATGTTTAAACATGATCAGTATCATGTTTAAACATGATACAGTATAGTACATTTTACTTTAAAAACTTGACTTATAGGTGTTTTTATATTATTTTAAACATTTAAACGTGATATTGTTTGAACTAAACATGTTTAATTTAGTTTACTTTTATACATTATACTTTATAATATTCAAATCTGATACAGTACAGTAACTTTTACTAAAAAAAACACGACGTATAGATGTATATATCTATATATAAATATAGGCTGGTGGGTTATTTTTACACGTACGCAAGCACGCGCGCGCGCGCCGTTACGCACGCAGGGACGACGTGAATACCCGAGTAAACACCGCAGTAATGTAAACACAGGCTGTTTAGGAAGAAGGTGATTAATCCACCCAGTGACAAACACAACAAGTATTAACAATAATTATTATAATAAAAACGCGGCACGTGCGCACGTTAGTCGCCTACCTTTGGATAAAGTTCTAACCTACACGACGCGGGGTTTTCTATACCTACTACGAAGCTGAAGTTGTTGTTGGAGGAGGAGGAGGAGGAGGAGGAGGAGGAGGAGGACAGCCTGCTGCGGTACAGCCTGTTCCTGTTCCCCCGGCCTGGCTCGGCTCGGCACGGAACGGGTTACAGGGTCAGGGTGTCTGCTGGAACACAGTGTTCTCATCAGCGGCGGCGGCGGCGGTACAGCTACAGTACAGCCGGAACATTGTGTTACTTTGTGGCTGCTTTCCAAGACCTGCCCTTAATTTTACACTAAACGCCCTCCCACAACTCTAATCTATTCTACTCTCTCTCTTTCTCTCTATATGTGTGTGTGTGTGTGTGTGCGTGCGCGCACCTCTCGCTCCTCTCCGCCTCTTTCTGTCATTTTCAAGCCTGAGCTCCACGCTGCTACTACAACCGGCACGTTTGTCGTCATTAAAAAAGGAGCAAAGGATAACGGGAAAAAAAGGGACACTAGTTGGGGGGAGGAGGAGGAGGAGGAGGAGGAGGTGGTGAGAGGAGAGAGGAAAAAAAAAAAAGGAGAGAAAAAGCTGCGCTACATGAGAACCACATGGCCAGAACATTTAGTACCCGGGGATGCGAGGTGAGAGGTGAGAGGGCTTCTATTAAAGGAGGAATTGTTTGTTTGTTTTTTTGTTAAAAAACAAACAACAAACAACTGACATTACACGGAGTCGCCTGCAGGAGAGGAAGAGACATTTACGCACAGGTGCTGAAATGTAAGTGTTTCGTTTTCTTTTATTCTCTGTTATAGAAGTTAATTAAGACGTGCTGCTTTCTGTTCAGTGCTGAATGTCACCTACACTACAGTACTAATTATAAGGTTTTATTTAAAGAAATACACATTCATACACCTGATGGAACTATTAATGACTTGTATATATATCTATATATATGTATTTTTAAAAAAAAGATGGTGGTGTTTTCTGTTTAAACGGGATGGATGCACAGTAGAAATTACCACACGTGCCGGGGTCATTTGAGGTTACAGCTGTGTTCCCCACTGTCCTCTGGAAAATAAGGGCTGATAAAGACTCCCTGTGTGTGTATGTGGGGGGGGAGAGTGTGTAGGCTATGTGTGTAAATGTGGCACTTGGCTCCTTTTAACTGGAGGTGGATGAGGACAACAGTTTACATCCACAATCCCTCCAGGCTTAGGTGTATCTTCATAAATTACAGCCTGCCTAAACCCCTCTCTGATTCTTAGAATTAGCCACACCGGCGGCTTCGGTTCCACCCGGGACATAATGGCAGCCTCCCGAGGACCTGAAAAGTATACTGGAGACGGAGGAGGGGGGGTGGCTGTCATCGCACATGCATTTAGATTTCAGACGAGGCGGTGAGACAGAAGCACGCCGACGATATATAGGCAAAAGTCCCAGAAGATGAATCAGACGGCCTTAAGGGGACGTTTTAATGGAGATGAATTGCTTCTTGTCTAAATGACGTGAAAGAAAACCCTCCAGAAAACACTTGTCAAATTACAGAAAGTGAAGCCTCTTTACATTCTTTACATGCATTTTTTTTTTCTTTAACACCCTGTGATGCAGATGTCAGGTTTAAGACAATGCATTCCTCCGCAGAGATATCTGAGTTTAGGTACATACTGGTCTTCATGTCATCTTATCTGTGTCGTGAGTACTTTCAGTTCCAGTCCGGCGTCAGAAAGGTATTTTTTTTTCCACAGCCTCCACGAAAAGGAAGAGAAAAAAAGGGTAAAATGATGAATCTGAAGGAAAGAATCTTTTAATTACGAGGGGGTAATCCATGCCGCTTGCTTTATTTGATTGTTGCTAAAAAAGAGACGCAAAGGTGAGGTGGGTTTCCATCAGGGAAATGAAGCCGTGCTCATACGTGAGGGGGTCTCAGATTGGTCGAGCACCATCAGGCTTTGCCAGCGGGGAACCGTGAATAGAAGGAACATTGTGTTCAGACACACACACACACACACACCAACACACACACACGAGGAGTTAAATCTAAAATGAAATCCGTGGAATTTAAAAAAGACATGGGACAAGGTGTTGCCTCTGAAGAGCCGAACATTTTGTCCTGTACCCGAGTTGGGTGAACAAACACTTGATCCTCTTTGAGTGACACACAATTGGGAGAACCGGAATAAATCTTGCCAGAGGTCTTTATGGTTTTTAGAGCGTTGGGAAGCACACGGGTGGTCCACCTCTTTCCCGCTACCTAAGATCCTAAGAGTTTTGAGTTTCCTCATCAATATTCGACGCGGAGAAGCCGATTGCCAAGTCCAGGCAAGGCCGTTGCTCAACGTTTGCACTCGACAGCCTCCGCATGGTCCCCGCCGCCGTCCCAATGTCCTAATATTTGCACATGATTCGTCGGGATCTTTTCATGACGCGCTCAGAAAGTCAGACAAGGACACGTTTTTTTTTTTTTCTCTTCCTCAAAGGTCACTGCGGTCGAGCAGGAGTTCGCAGCCCTCGAAAGCCGTCTCTGTGGAAATGTTAAGTGGCTGCTGGATCAACACATCTCCTTTCCCCTTACCATGCTCCCTTTAGTCTTTAGACTGAATAGGAACAGGTTGCCAGGTTAAATGTGATACGCAGACTGGACAAAGTCTTTCTGCTTGCACCGAATGTTGTAAAAGTTACAGTGCATGGCTGCTTGAATGATGGTAAGAGTTAATGTGCAACGGGAAAAAAAGAATCCTAAGAGTTTTCCCAGCAACATCAGAGAGATGATCTCGTCTTCTTCTGATCATAAATGGTTAGAAAATAATGTCCGTGTAGAGATCTTTTCCTCCCTGGTGGCGATTTAAGGCTCAGTGGCAAATAATGGTTGAGAACATAGATATATGCCTCTAGCCAATGGAGTTGAACGTCCATATTGGCGGCCATCTTGCCACAGGCAGCTTATTTACTCGTAACAATTGAATTTTATTGGTGTATGACCAAAACGTGTTTAAATTTCAACTTTCCAAATGATTTGGTTTGTTATAACCAGGGACACTGCATACATATAGTTTTTATTATTTAAGTATATATATTATACACAACTGTTAGAAAGTTTGGGGTTACCCAGACAATTTTGTGTAACACTTTTATTTACCACCATGAGTTGTAAAATGAATAGAACATATAGTCAAGACATTGACAAGGTTAGAAATAATGATTTGTGTTTGAAATATTTTTTTCCTTCAAACTTTGCTTTCAGTTTTCTATCTTCTCTAAGCAGCTAAACTGTTTCCAGCTGTGCTAACATGTTAGCATCAAGGGTTTTCTAATCATCCATTAACCTTCTGATGCAATGATAAAACACATTGTTCCATTAGAACACTGGAGTGATAGTTGCTGGAAATGAGCCTCTATACACCTATGTAGATATTGATGCACCAAAAACCAGACATTTGCAGCTAGAATAGTCATTTACCACATTAGCAATGTATAGAGTGTATTTCTGAGTAGTTTAAAGTTATCTTCATTGAAAAAAACAGTGCATTTCTTTCAAAAATGACATTTCTAAGTGACGCCAAAACATTTGAACGGTAGTGTATAGTTATATATTTATAGTCACATTGATAACATTTGTAAGAAACCAAATCATGTGTAAAAAGGTTTCAAAATGCCTCATCTAGCCTTTATTATGTACATCAATGGTTGGAAAACTTTTCAAAATACAGTTTTAAGCAGCATTCATCAGGTATCTCAAAATGTCAAAATAAAAGACCATTTGTATATATGTTTTGCAAAAATCACGATTTTGTATGATTTTTTTGACACGAAATGTCAAATGTAAGCCAAAAAGAATGTTAAATTTCAAATATATACTCCACCTAGAATATAAAACTAGTTGATAGTTGTGTGTTTAGATTTTTAAAACCTTATTAAACAGAGCTAAACTGTCTATCTACACCACATCGCGTTTTTGTTTTGAACAAAGGAGTCGGCTCACTTCTTTGGTTTGTGACATATTACATTTTGACATGAAAGTAATCCGGTCTCCTTTGTTAACACGTGCCTGCCGCGAACCAGCTTATCATCATTTTACACTCCCCGTCGTTACTTCACAACCCCGGCCAAAAGCGCTAACCTTAGCATCCAGCCGCACTGCAACAGCTGATGCTATGTGAGCTAAGTGTTAACGTCCCAGCTGTTGCACATGATAACGATCACCCGGCACTGTTTGCCAACGTGTTTAACATATCCAAGTAGATTTTTTTCATTGTCTCCAAACAATGTCAACATTGTTTTGCCAATTGTGGACTGAACATGCCTGCAGACATGTGTATTGACGCAGTTACAACAATGAGAGGCAACGTTTAGCAGCTGTAACATCGATACGATTAGTTTTATTGGTCTGGCTGAGCAGCTGATTTGCTATAGGTCTATCTGTCTGTCTGCCTGTCTATCTATCTATTTGTCTGTCTGTCTGTCTATCTACAAAGACTGTACTTGTCCTGGCTTCAAATGTTATATTAATTATCATAAAAGGGACAATGTCAAAACTTCTATGTGGTGTAACCCTAAAAACTAAGTATCAGATAGTTTAATTCTCTTAAAAAGGTTTTAAAAAATTAGAAACACACGCTATCAACTAGTTTTACTTTCTAGGTGGATTAATCGTTCTGTTTCAGTTACACCATTTGACGTTTCATGTCAAAAAAAATCACACGAAATCATGATTTTCTTAAAAGGATTGACACAAATGGACTTTTAAATGACAGTAAACCAACATGAACACAAAATGTATTTGTATTTTAACATTTTTTTGGACTTTCTTATCTTGCCAACCATGATTTGTCACTGACCCAAATACCAAAATCAAAATTCAGACATCAAATTTGCTCCTGAATACCCACTAACAGCATAATATCCACTGGAAAGCTGGAAGTTTTTTATGATACCCGAGCTGGCGAGATGAGATGAACTTTGACCTTTTAACATGGAGGAGAGCGGCGTCAGTATTGTAATCAGTAAGGTCGCGTTCTGTTGAACGTTCTCTGCTGCTTTTGTTTTATTTTATTTTAAAATAATAATAATTATCGTCGTCTTTGTCATCTTTTTTGCGGTTTAAAGCTTTCTCCTGGAATCAGCGAGTCTAAAACGGTTTCACTCAAGCAACAGATCAGGATAAAACGTGGATCCGCCAAACGACGACACTTGAACACAACACTTCACACGTGAAGGCAGCATTAAGTGTATTGTAGCCTGAAAGTAGTGTTCATTTCCTATAATTTCCAATAAAAAACGATTCACCGATGTCATTTTACTACATAAATTTGACTATGACTCGAAGACTAAAACTTTAATTTAATGTAATTTTCATTTAAGCAACGAAGACGAATTTAAGAATCGTTGACATCGAGAGACAGAAGACATTTGCTGTAACCAACAGAAAAACAATCAATATCTTTTCAGATATGATATCATCTCTATTTTGAAGAGATGTGATCCAGTTAAAAAGCTCCGCCAGTCTCATCAAAACAAGACATAGCTGTATTTCAAGGTTCAGTGATTGTTGTGAAACACCACACTTTCCACACAAGGGTTTCGAGAAACAAGACGAATGAAAGGCTCATCGCAAAATGAACAGTGACGACGTCCGAATGAGGCTCTGCTGCGCTGCAGATTTAATTTGGGTGTCAATAAAATGTCCAGATGCCATTTATAGATGCTGCTTCCAAAGTGCACAAAGGGTTATAAACTAATAGTCGTGGATGTACTGATGGTACAGTGTGTGTTAAAAATAAAACCAGCGGCTGCCTTTTAAAGTAGATTTATAGTAGGATCAGAGAAGGTGTGGTATGAAGGTGAAGTTCCTCATGCAACCGGGATCAATCCTGGTGGCTTTTGCAAGCAAAAACTGCATCTTCAGTACGCTGTCTTTAAATAGCTGCAAGTTATATAATACAGAGGGAAAAAGTGATATTTACAGCATGGACTGTGATGAGCTGGTGCTGATATTTTTGTCCGAGATCGTGATTTTTCCAGTGCAGCTCCAGACTCCCTAATTTTCTTTGTTGCAATTTTGTTCCAGGGTGAAAACACGAGGACATGTTGCTCACGGCGCCGAAAATTGCTAACGCGTAGGCTTGTGTGTTTTAAAATACGTGTTTACAGTGTCGCCGTGTGATGCCCACGTGCAGAAATGACCAGTGACCAGGACCTGCCGAGGGACGGCCATTCAGCCACAGCCGTGTTTGCTGCAAAAGGCGTCGATGTGACACCCAATAAAGACCGTGGAGTAATCAAGGTATTTATCAGCTTTGTTTTAGATCCCAATGTGTGATTGCTTTTCATTTTCATCTGTTGTTCTCCCTATCTTCTAGTTCCTTTACAATTAGTTAGTTAGTTTTTACAATTAACCCTCTATTGCATCGTGTTGCCATATGGAAACAATTACTTTATCTTTATTTTTCTAAAAAAGCTGTGCTATAAAATCTATGTTTTTACAAAGGGGGATTTTATCTTTCAGGTCACATGACCACAATTTCCTGTTTGCTCATGGACATTTGACATGTGATCAATACTGTCTCACAACCAAAGGTTGTCTTTTATTCAGAATTTTGAAAAAATTAATCAATTTCTGGGATAAGTAAACTTCCTGAGACAACTTTTTCTTACATATTCTTTTAATTTATCTATTATTTAGGCCATTTTAAGTAATATAAACATGTTTTACCACGTCTAAGTAATATTTTATGCAATAGAGGTTTAAACTAGACCAGGTGTGTCAAACATACGGCCCAGTTCCTGTTCTTTAAAGGCTCATGGGATAAAATATTTACAGTTTTGATTGGTAAATGGTCTATAAGGCAGGAGATAACATCACCTGCTTCTTAAAAGAGTAGATATTGTTCAATTAATTTAAATTACAATGCAACAGTAGACTGATTGAGTATGTAATAACTGAGACGTTTGTTGAAATAAATGCATAGGTTTTGTTATTTATACATACTGGTTTGACACACTTGAGATCAAACTGCGCTGCACTAAATTGAGTTTGACTTTCCTGAACTAGACGTTTGTCTTGTTTTCAGATTTTAAAGCGTCAGGGTGTAGACGGCGACCGGCCCATGATCGGGGACAGAGTGACGGTCCACTACACTGGAAAGCTGCTCACTGGGAAGAAGTTTGACTCCAGCCGGGATCGTAATGAATATTTTTGCTTCAATGTCGGCAAGGGTAGGTGACTTTTCACATCATATACGAGCAAATTCATCGCATCTGTCTCATACTTCCAGTAACAATTTGACATTTTATAGTCGGATAAGAGACTCAGAATCAGATTAAAATCTATTGGCACAGTACGTTTACGCATACAAGAAATGTGACCTTGGTTTCCAGTGGACCTGGATGGGTTTCCTTCACTAATATATGTGCAGAAATGCACAAATGGTCTTACTTGGTGCACAAAATGAGTGCATGGGAAGCGTGGTGTCTGGTGACTGCAGGTTGCAGGCCTTTCATCAATGTATTAGACAGACCACACACAAGTTCAAACAGGAACTTACATTAAACTGCCCATAGCACCATTTTCTGTAGCAATCTATCATTATATGATAATTCTGCATAAACTATCCCTTTAAATCTGGTTGTTTTTAGCCATGATTACAGCTATGGAAACAAATAAGAGACCACTGCATTTTCTTTCTGAAATCAGCATCTCTACATGT
Source organism: Lepturacanthus savala (assembly GCA_030544235.1). NCBI lineage: Eukaryota > Metazoa > Chordata > Actinopteri > Scombriformes > Trichiuridae > Lepturacanthus > Lepturacanthus savala. Next base: position 4,101,593 of record CM060463.1, read on the forward strand.
ATTCCAGCCTCATTTTGCTTAAAGAGGAACCAGGTGGAATAAAGTCACCCAAGAACAATGGTAAAGACTGTGGAGCATGAAACCTGGGATTAAAAATAAGGGTTATTGCACCAAATATTGATTTAGGAACTCTTCTTAAGTGCAAAAATTAGTATTATGTTGTTTAAAATGAATTTGATCTTGTTTGAGGTCTGAAAACATATCTTTTTTTTGTTATTTTGACTATTTGTAGTGACTTTTTGCAGTGGTCTCTTATTTTTTTTGCCAGAGCTGTATTGTTGTCCACTGTCAAGTCTCTATTTGGTCATGTGACAATAACATAGCAACAACTTGGCACTAAATCTGAATGTCTCACAGAGCGGTCATGCCTTTGAGGCATAACAAGCGTCAGTAAGAAAGACCGAACATTGTGGACATTGATGCGAAGAACTCGCTGAATGTCGCTCAAATATGTGAACAGTAGTGCTTTTTCAAGCAGGTTTGTGGTATCTGATGAGCTGCTGTGCCCCTATTGAACAGGTTGTTATCATTTCTGGGTCAGGTCACCGACAAGCACCGGTTTCATAATGTATGTGCTTTTCAGATGTGGCACATGGCAATTCTGAAACGCAAGTCATAGGGGTTGAACATTATCTAGGCTCATATACCACTAGGTGATCCACTGTTGGAAGAATAAGGTGATTTTAAGTGACCTGGTAGACAGGTCATTACTGCAGCGTTGATGTAGGATAAATGGCTGTTTGTTGTTGAGTAACATCATCATTTGATGACAGTTTTCTAGGACATGGTGTTAGTGGAATCATGTATTCCTCTAGAAAAGTGGAAGCTTAAGTAGATTTTTCATGTTTAAATGAGGGTGTGTTGCACTGTTACATGGTCTTTATAGACACATTTTACATTGGGTAAGACATGGACCTACATTGAGATAATGAGAGACATGCAAATACAATTATTGTAAGAAAAAGGCTGCAATTTATTTTGAAAGTTCAGATGTCAATCTACATATCAGTTTTGAAATTGTGTTGATGGGCAAGTAAAACCGGATTTATGATAAATATCTTACTTACAAGGGTCTTGGAGTAAGACCTTAGTGTGAGGAATAAAGCAGCAGCTAAACCGGCTAACATCTTAGCGTTAGTCTACACGACGGGTGCAGGAAGAAACGGGACAATGGAGCTTTATATTGCAATGAAAGCGCTGGGAAACAACATGAATAGGAGCTGTGATATGGAGCTTTACACTGTAACCAAAGTGCTGCTGCAGGATAGTGCTGTGATATGTAAGTCTATGGGATTTTAACTTTTTTTTTGTAAAAGATTTTTTATGGCATAGCCACTTTTGTTATACAGTAGCCAGACAGATGATGGGAGAGCAAAGGAATACTTTACTACAGCTGGGACTTTAATAAGCAAATGCTCTACCCCTACACCACTGCAGCAGTTTTAACGCTAATAATGCTGTTTTGAGTATCGATACCCTATTGTGCAAACTGGTTGAACCAACAGTCAGAGAGAAATGTATGCCACAGACACTCAGGTTTTTTCAGGAGTTTTTTCTGGATCTAAGGACAGGAGATGTTGTGTTGTACAAACTGTAAACCCCATTGTGGCGAATCTGTGATTTTGGGCTATACAAATAAAATCAAATTGAATTGAGTTACCCCCCTTACTCAAAGCCAGAAGTGTATTATGGAGAAAGTGGCGAAGCTGTAAGAAGAAAGAAGCCATAAAAGGTCGACTGCAATAACCGAGGTGGTGGATGTTGTGTCCACTTTGTCTCAGGGGAAAAAAAAGAAAAGTAGTTTGTGGTAAAGTTGAAGAAAGAATAAACAGGGGGACAAAGACCACTTCTGTCTGTCAGCTGGAGATGAGACACTCGCCGCAATTATAGGACAAACATCCATGACTGGGACGAAAAAAGGAATGAGGGTGAAAGTGACGACAGGATTTTCACCCAGAGGTTATTTATTTCATAATTGTAATTTAAGATGATATTTGCAATTGACTGTGTGAGTGATCATAGGCCAAGTCAATAAAACAATGAAAACTGTTGGATTGTTTTAGGCCACGGCTGAGACATTTAAGACAGTTGAATATTTTATTTGTGATGACAATTAATAAATGATGTGATGTTAATTTCATTGTAATTGAAGGGATTTGGCCCATGCATTCCTAAAGCAATGGTTTGAAATATCGTTGTCTATTGATTTTTTTTTTACCAAATGCATGTGGTTTTAATATCCTGCAGCTGCATTTAGTTTAAGGGTTTTTGTTGAGGTTTTGGGAGACAGTTGGATCTTCATCATACCTCTGAGGCAATTCTGGATTTGTTCTCAGACTATGAACAAATTCAGACAGGAAAATATGGATTTCCTGTACACAAATCTTTAGAAAGATACACACGGACATATTAGTTATATATAAGCAATTGGATTTTCATGCATTATCTGTGAAATGCTCTCTGTAAACTGTAAGAGTGGAATACATATTGCAGATTATTTCCAATTCAAATAAGTAATTGACATATAAAAGTATCATTTGTAGGTTCAGTGAGATGAGATATAAGATTGGTACCACTGTCATATTTGTGCGGTTAGCTTAGTTAATGCCTCCCACACACTAGGGGATAATATGAGTGATTGTGGGTCTGATTCCCTCCACCCAACAACCGTTGCATTCAGATTGAAATATTTCATTATGTCTGCGGCTTCCCACAATTTTACAATCTGTTAAGATTCGAAAAAATCCTGTAGCATGTGGGATACATTAGCATAAAGAATGTAAACATGGGCAAACTGCTAGCTTGGCTCTCTCCAAAAGATAAAAAAAGTTCAAGCTCCAGCAACAGATGACAAGCTCAGTAGTTAACATGTAAATCTTGTTTGTTTAAAACGTACAAAAAAATTACATGTTGTGGTTTCACAGTGGCTTGTGTGTGGGACTGTTTCCTGGCGGGAGCGCTCGCTGGTCACGTCGCATCCTGCCAACATCTAGTTTTGCACATACTATAGTGCTCCATAACACCGCAACTTCATGTTTTTACTCCTAAGGAACAAATAAACAAATAAAACGTGCAATTACAGAACAGTTGGGTAGCTGGTAGGCGGAATATGGCTCTATATTTCATCCGTTCCCATGCGTTCTTATGCTAAGCTAAGCTAACCAGATGCTGGTGGCATCCCAAGAAGGGAATTTCCCAAAATGTTGAACTTTTCCCATAAATTCTCATGATTATATGTAAAATCTGGAATTTATTTGTCTTGTTTTTTTTTGTCTCCTCACAGGACAAGTCCTCAAGGCGTGGGATATCGGTGTGTTGTCTATGCAGAAGGGTGAGGTGTGCACACTACTGTGTAAGCCAGAATACGCTTATGGAGCTGCTGGAAATCCAAACAAAATTCCCCCCAACTCTACAGTACTGTTTGAGGTAGGTTCACAATGTCACCGGTGCCGTTTGTGCTGTGCTTTACTTCTGCAGATGGAGCTCTCTGGGCATCAGATTAACTCGTTTGTCTAATTTAATCCTTCTCCGACAGAATAGTTCAATATTAGTCTGTTTGGAGCTCAGAAAAGAAGCAATTCAGCGGTTTTCTATGCTCCATACACATTGATCATTATATTCAAATCCAGAGAAAACGTAGTTGAGATCTATGCTCTGATTTAAAAGTCCTGAAAATTAATATTCTATTTATATTTCTCTGTATTAATGCTTCCACTGAATTACAAATGCACTTAAACCTGGTGTCAAAAGAAATTTACAAACTACAGAAGTGTCAGAATCAATTTATGTTAAAACTTGAAATAAGCTAAATTATCTACTATGCAAAGTTTAATACAATAAGAGTTCAAAGATCAATTATTTGTCCATAAAATCCTATAAATCCCACTGAGGATCATTCCAGAACATGAAGAATATATTCTGTAAGATGTTTAAACAGGAGACAATTAAATAATCACACTAATTAAATATCTAAATAGTCTCTACTACTGATATTATATTAAACTATTGTCTTATTGTATTGATGATGTGGATATTGATGATATATATTGATGTTGTAGCAGTAACATTGTGTTTTACTACAGATAAAACACTTTATTTAGTGTTTTCTACTGTGATTTATGAGGAAAACTCAATGCTGTCCTCATATCAGGGTTTTTTGTTTATTATCAGGTTAAAAACACCAAATATTTTTGAATATTGCAGCCGTAATAAACACGGCATCATGAATTTAAATGGTCTTTTATTGTTTTTCCTGATTTAAGCGATGCCTCCTACTCCTCCCACGCCAGTGTTCCAATAATCAATACTAAACTAAATGATCTTTATCCACAAAACAGATTGAGCTACTCAAATTTGAAGGGGAGGTGCTCACAAACGACGGCGGCATCGTGAGGAGGATAAAGGTCAAAGGTGACGGATACACTCACCCCAACAACGGCGCCACCGTTGACGGTAAGCCTCTTCTTTTCCTCATGGATTAACAGCTAATATTTTGCCGCTAACCTGTTCCATCACATGAATATATTGGTTTGTGTGTGCCACAGTGCATATAGAGGGAAGCTGTGCAGGGCGACTGTTTGACTGCAGGGACGTCCGCTTTACTGTGAGCGAGGCGGAGGATAAAGGCATTCCACTGGGAGTGGACCGGGCCATGGACAGCATGCAGAAAGGAGAGTGCTGTGTTCTTTACTTAAAACCAAAGTAAGTTAATAAAAAATATGAGCCGTGGTCATTGTTTTATAGGTCCCCATCTGCACTGGTCAGATTCTGCTAAACTTTCTTGACGGTAGAGTCAGATATTAGGATTATGTTGTTATACATGGTTAATAGATCATTAGTAAACTGTTAATTAACGAGTTATTAATGACTTTTTCAGTGTTTATATAAGGATACATATAAGGATTTGTAACAATGCCTTATAAATGAATGATTGTTAAGTAGCAGTTAACAGTCTAAGGATGTATTATTGTGCCTTATAGATACAAGCTGTTGTAAGATATTTATAATATATATAAAACCTGTATGTTAATAATTTATAACTATACCTTATCAATTACTAATACATGAACAATCTATTAGTGAATTACTTACTAATGACTTGTTAAGTATCGGTTAATAGTTTATATAAGGAATAGTTGCAACTTAAGAATAACGTCCTAAAAACAAGTCATTTATAACTATTTAACTAAGAAATTATTAATAGTCTATTAAGTATCCATCAGGTATTGTTATAAATCATTAACAGACACTCAACAAATCATTAATTAATAGTTTACTACTATTACTATCTAGTTATAATAGTTATTATAAGCTGTTACTGGGATGAGAATCATTGGGTTTACATTGTTGGGGTCACAGTTAAAGATCAAATGATATGTGTTGGCCGTTCACAGCTGAGTATTGGAGTATTCCAAAATAAAAGTTTGCAATTATTCTTTGTTTGTTTATTTCCTTTTGAATATTCAACAGTCTTGTTTTTGTTTTACAGATACGCCTTTGGAAACGAAGGTAAAGCAGAGTTCAAAATCGGACCAGACAAAGACGTCATATACGAGGTTACGCTCAAAGACTTTCAAAGGGTGAGCTCTAAATGAACAACCTCGTTAGCGCTTTACTTTTTTTTTTTCTCACCTTGCTGTAGCTTCTTACGTGTTAATTTCTATTTGTCCTGCACACATATGCATCTGACATTATCTGTTTTGTTGCTCATCTTCATATCTTCTTATTAAGAATTTTTTTTCCCGGGGCCTATTGCTTCTCCCATGTCCAAAAGCCTTTATCACATGAATAAACTTCATTTTCTGACACTAATTTGTGTTTCGACAAGGCTAAAGAATCCTGGGAAATGGACGTGAATGAAAAGCTGGCTTTGGCTGCTGAAGTTAAGCATAAAGGGAATCAGTATTTTAAGGTACAGTATGTTTTCTTATTTATTTATGTTTTCAAATGGCATGAATATTTCATCTTAAACCTTAAACTGTTGTTATCATCTTGTATTAGGCAGGGCGCTACTACCAGGCCATCATCCAGTACCAGCGCATCATTTACTGGCTGGAGATGGAGTGTGGTACTGACATGGAGGAGCTGAAGAGGATACAAGAGTTTCTATTAAAGGCCCACCTCAATCTAGCCATGTGTTTCCTGCGGGTAAAGGAGCATTCACAAGTAGTGGAGAACTGCAACAAGGTGAGACCATGTTACAAGGGTCGTGAAGTGTAAATTTCTGATGAATTCCCAGAAACTTTAAATGAGAAGTTAACCCTCCTGTTATGTTAAGGGTCAAATTGACCCGTTTTAAAGTTTGAAGATCTAGGAAAAATAGTTAAAAGTGTTTTTTTTTCCAGGATGAAACTTCTTCATTTTGCCTTAATTAGTGTAATCAAAATGAAAATGGTTCATACTGATCAGGTCAATTTGACCCAGCATCAAACTGGAGGTAAAAACGTGTCTTTCTTTGCAACTTTGAGACATATTAAACACACAAAAACTACATTTAAATGTAAAACATGTTGAGAGAAACACTTGATTAAAAGTAATTAAGCAGTGAAACATTAAGAAAAGGTTTGAACATGTATTTTTTATGAAAAACTAGTGATTTATCCTAATTAAACCATCACCTGTTAGAGGTAAGTTGCTGTTGCTGATAAATGAACATAACAGGAGGGTTAACACAGGGAATTCTGGAAATAATCAACATTTAGCACCTTACCAGCTGGTTAGTTACAGTATGAATACATTTTTATTTAATATTTATATGCAACAAACTAAAGATTATGCTACAATATATTGTCCCTAACTATATTTAAGTTTCCTGATAACCCTCTATAGCATGAAATATTACAATATTAGACATGGTAGTAATGTTTTGAATGTTTTTATTAGTTAAAATGGCCCTAAATAATAGATAATTTGAAGAAATGTAAACATAGTCCCAGGGTATTTTCATGCTGTGTAAGTTTTAAATATGTTGAACTATCCCTTTAAATCTGTTTTATGCTACAATATATTTTCCCCAGCTATATTTGCTCAATTTTTTTCCATTAATTCCCATATCGTCCCATTAATGAGCAGTTTACAGCAAAATTCCTGGAATGTAGCAACCCCAGTCTTACCTAATTCCTCTTTGTGTGTATTTTTAAGGTGATTGAGCTGGATAAGGGCAACGAGAAGGCTCTGTATCGCCGTGGCGAGGCCCGTCTGCTCCGTAACGAGTTCAGCTTGGCCCTGGCCGACTTCCTGCAGGTTCTGCAGGTCAACTCCTCCAACCGAGCAGCTCGGGCCCAGATTTCCGTCTGTCAGAGCAAGATGAAGGAATCTCATGAGCAGGACAAGAGGATCTACACCAACATGTTCCAGAAATTTGCAGACTGCGATGCCAAGGTCTGTTAAACCAGGGTTTGAGTCACTGCCCCAAATTCAACATCTAAACTGTACCCACTGTGTATCTAAAAGTCTGTTTGCTGTAGTTCATCATATTCACAATGCCTTTACTATAGGTGAGGTTTTACTGAAATATTTTTGCATTAAATACCTGGAAATATTCACTAAGAATTCATTCATAATCACTAATGACACGCTGGTCACGTTGTCTTTGTACGACTTTGTTAACTCCAAAATCTTTTCTCAATTGGCCACAAAGGTTATTTAAAAGCAGGAAAATTTCATTTTTTTCCTTATTTTCCTTTGTGAAGTACATCTGTCATTACTTTGTTGTACTTTCTATTCTTTAATATTTAACATAGCAACACAAAACCATAGATTCAATCTTTGAAAAGTCCATATTCTTGTATGAGTCTCTAGATATCCGATGATTTTACATGTTTTGCATATTAGACGCCAACAATATAACATTATTTCTGCATCAGCATATTTTAAATTCTTTTTAAAAACATAGCAGAACTATTATGATTGGAGAGGCAATTATCTAATATAATAACATATATAATAATAATAATAATTATACATGTATATATATGATCTTTACAATTGTCCCTTTGAGGGAAACCAGCTCTAACGTCTGGTCGGATGCTATATTCATTTTTAGCGCATTTATATTTTTCCAAAACTGATTCGGTGACCCCCAAAAATCATCTTGTGACCCCGATTGGGGTCCGGACCCTAAGGTTGAGAATTTCATCCAGACTTACGGCTGCTTGATTATGGATAAAAATCATTATCATGATTATTTCGGTCAATATTGAAATATGCAAACGATAACTTTTAGTTACACAACGCATTTATTTAGCAGGAATGACTTGGTGCTTTTGTTTGAGATGTTAAACAGATTTGTTGTGCTGCCACGTGGATTTTGACCTTAGAGCAAATGTTAAGTTGCTTCTGCTCCTTGTTTGATTCTTGGAAACCCAAAGTGTTCCCATATAAGAGAACTTTGCTGAGCCTTATTCTCCTATTTTCTCGCTCGCTTTTAGAAATTGTGTGAAGAAAAATGTCAAATCAACTCATTTTTATGAGTTTGGAGATCGTTGCCACTCAAAATCCTGATCAAAATTCAAATGATTGCGACAGCCCTAGTCTGACTTGTTGTGCTGCTTTGTTTTTTGCTCCATTAATGTCATTTGATTTATGACTTGTTGTAGTTTGATATATTTCCTTGCTTGCCAGCTGATATCAAAAGCAACTCATTGTGGCATATTCCTGTATCTTTAGTGGAGAAGAGTTCAAACAAGAAATAGTTAATAATAGAGACTTGATGTAAAACAGTAGGAGCATTGAGGCATTTTAGTGCAGCACAGCATTTAGTAACTTATGGATGGAAAATACACAGGAGACAAAACTGGCTACAGGAATTTATTTGGATGGAACATTTTATTTCTGAGAGCTGCTGCCTTATTCTTATCCAGTGCACATCATGATCTAATTATCAACCGTTTAGGGTATCGTAGTGAGAATAACCGGTGACAGTTTGTGGCCTTTAAATAATTTGATTTTCATGACAGGACCTCATTTAAGTTAAATTCATGTGGCAGGTTTAATTTATGTCAAGGCTTCAGCTCTGTGTAACATCTTTGGTGTTATACTGCCCTCTAGGTGTCATTTATGGATTTGCTGAATTTCTCTCTTTGATAAGGAGAAAGTAGAGTAACGAAGCATGTTAATAAATCAATGAAGGGTTTTGATTTGATACACTACCAGTCAAAAGGTTTAGAACACCTTGATTTTTCAGTTTTTATTGAAATTTCCATAGTTTAATGTCTGATGTGACAGCCCAGAGGCAGGACATAGGGAGGATGATCTTCTTTCAATAAATAATCAGTCCAATGTGACTAACCAGATTACATAGCAAACAGTTTACTAGAAGGTGCAGTAGATTCTCAGAAAACCAACAAGACCCAACATTTATGACACTGAACATGTCACTGGCTGTGACTTTTAGTTGAAAGGGGTGTGTTCACAGTGTTCGCTGTTGACTTTACAAACTCAAAACAAATATTATATTACTGTAGAAAAGCTGTAAGTATTTATACACTCTCTCCTGTCATTTCATATACCTGCTTATTCCTCATTGGGGTCACAGGGGTCATTCACTCACACGCGAAATTTAGAGTCTCCAATTAACCTCAGCATGTTTTTGGACTGTGGGAGGAAGCTGGAGTACCCGGTGAAAACCCACGCAGACATGGGGAGAACATGCAAACTCCACACAGAAAGGTCCCAGACCCAGGACCAAGGAGGTCTTGAACCTGTGACCTTCTTGCTGTGAGGCAACAGAGCTAACCCCTGTTCCACCGTGTCGCCCTTCTCCTGTCATATATACAGAAAGTATATATAGGGGTCTAATTCTATAAGGTATTCATTGGAATTAAACTACTTAAGTTTCAATAAAAATGGAAAAATGTGTGTTCTAAAACTTTTGAACGGTAGTGTAATTTAAATTTAGACATTTTCAGGAGGGGCGACACGGTGGAGCAGGGGTTAGCGCTGTTGCCTCACAGCAAGAAGGTTGCAGGTTCAAGACCTCCTTGGTCCTGGGTCTGGGACCTTTCTGTGTGGAGTTTGCATGTTCTCCCCGTGTCTGTGTGGGTTTTCACCAGGTACTCCGGCTTCCTCCCACAGTCCAAAAACATGCTGAGGTTAATTGGAGACTCTAAATTGCCCGTAGGTGTGAGTGTGTGATTGAATGGTGTGTGTGTATCCCTGCCTCTCGCCGTAACGCGCTGGGATTGGCTCCAGCAGATCATGTGACCCTAATGAGGAATAAGCAGGTATAGAAGATGACTGACTGACATTTTCAGGAGTTTTGATACACAGGAAATCACAAGACTTTATGTCTAGTTGTAGTCATTTGTCCTTAAATCTGAAATACCACATTGTCTCCTAAGCAGGTGGAGAAGCTGAAGAGGAGACGGGACGAGGGCGTGAGGAGCAGCATGAACGGCGACGTGGGCATCAAACGCCGACGGAAGAGTCAGGACTGTCCATTGTAACCGTGAATATTTGAAAGGGAAGGAAGAAAGACAGGCCTCTCTGTGATCTTCCCAACCCTGGGAGCAGAGGCAGGAACGGTAAAAGCCTCTAATCCAAACCTCTTCATCCCTAAACCCGACGTTACCATTCCTGCATTCAAAGCGGAGTGTAAGCAGGGACGTTTGCAAGCCAAACAGCATTTTCCTCTCTGGCACATGGACCGTACAACTGCCAGAATGGGATTAATTCTGCAGAGTAAGTGCAGATGCACTTCTAACCCGCCCTATACACCTTTGTTTTCTTTAGGGGGTGGTTTTAGTTTATTGCTTCAACACATACAGAGGAATCCAGCTTCCTCTGTCATTAGGCTACTGTGTAGAGTTGAGATGTGCCTCCACAGTTTGTATTAAATTCCAAAAAGAAAACTGCTCTGACTTGTATTTGGTATTAAGCCTTCCTTGGGCAGCTGCATGCATGCATCACGAGGTGTTTGGGATTCAGACTTGAAACTTTTGCTATTCTTTTAATGTGCAATATGTACCCTGGATGAGAGGTGCGACAAATCATGCGAGCATGACAGTGTTTTCCAACTAAAACGCAATCAGTTGTTCTTTTGTTGTGGAAATAGTAAGAAAAAAAAATAAAATAATCATCCATAACTCGAGGCTGGGTTCACAGGATATGAAGTTACACAGCCCGAATCTATTAAACGTTGGAAATTACTAATTTATTCGCAGAAATCCTCATCCAGACCTTCCGTCTTTTCAGAATTCACTGATACGCACCTTGTGTTCTTAATCAGTCGGAGCTTGTAGTGGTGAGCGAAATCTGAAAAAAAGCACAAACTACAGATACTGAATGCTAGAAATAAATAAATCTGAAGTGCTGGTATATTATAATCTTTATCCAACTGGTAAATTTGCAATTCAGGTGGTTATTGGTATGAATATATAAACACCTCAATTAATATGAAATATTAAACCTACAGAAGCTAAAATATTCTTTGCAGAAATGCATTTATCTCTTTGTTTTGGGTAAATATAAAGCATTGTAAAATGGATTTGAACTTTTATCCATTAAAAACACATCAAGCTTAGTTTTTATTTTTTATTTTTTTAATGAGAAATCAATCTGTTAATCAAGGATTACAACTGATGACAGATTATAATACAACATCTGATTTATGGACTGATAGACTGGTGGCAGCTGAAAAAAATAAAACGATAAAAAAAACACGTTAAGCTATATTAAATTAAATGTTTTCCGCTCCTGAGCTTTGTTGGATTTAAGTGGGTGATTAAATAATGTTTATTCTTCTGTTGCACTTATCGTTAATCGTTTATCTGCAGAATGGCACAATCTTCAAAACACGCATCATTATTTCTGGCTGTCGAAATTCCTGAAATTTATGATTCTAAACTCCCTGAAAAGGAGACAATCATAAATAAATCACCCCATTCCTAGTTTTGCACCAGACAGAGCAGATACTTTAGTATTGACTATGTGGGAGAGGGGGAAAAAAAAGGATTTGCAATTAAGCTTTAAATTCATAAGAACCACAGGTTTATTTCAATCTTTCATGAATTCCATCACTTTTTCTACTCTGGTAATGTGTTCAAACGCATCATTTTACATCTGTGTATTTCCGTCTCGAAGCGGTTGTCTCTTTATTTCACTGCATCTTTTTTTTTTTTTTAAATAACGTGTGAATGTTAGTGGATAGCGGACAATGATGCACTTTTGGTGACTGTCAAACCAACACTGTTATCTTTTTATGAAATGTTTGGATAAAATCTGGACAATAATCTTAAGATGTTTTATAAACATTGGGTTGTTCAGATTGAAAACCTTAGCTGTCTTAAATATTTTGTGTAAAAAAAAAAAAAATCAACAGTGTGTGTGTGTGTGTGTGTTAATATATTGTTGTATATTAGCAAGGTTTTTAAACAGCTTATGCTAAATGTTAAAGTACTGCTGGCTCTAAACATTCAAACATTTTGTACTGTGGAAATGAGCATGAAGTACTTTTTTTTTTCAAGAAATTATAAATTGTATTTAAGAAATATACTGAATATCTGTCCCCTCTTGTCAACTACATCAATTTTTTGATAGTCTGAAGATGTAAATTAGACAATAATTTGGTCAAGTAGCTAAAACGCAGCTGTTTTTTCATTCAAAATGTTTACATGTATTCAAAAGATCATTGCCCTGTAAAAGAGATGTGATCAATGTTTTAAACTTTAAGATATTTTTCAGACAAAAACTACCTAAGGTACTTTTGTTCATGTCTTCTTTATATATATTTTTTATTATTTTTTTGCGCTTTAAAAGCATTAAATAAATCCAAGAGTTGCATTTAAAGAAATATGTCATTTTCTTAAATTTGAGTCTAATGCTTGTTGCATATCTCAAAACGCCAACCACAATATGGACATCCTCATCTATATCACTAAAGTCATATTTAATTGTATAACCATGGTTTCTGAGAACTTGGAGTCGACTAGCTTCTGGCTCCTATGAACGGGTATTTAAAGCTCTAAATTCCTCTGGATTTCTTGGTTTTGTCTCAGAAACTGCATTTTTTGATGTCGGCCCACAAGTTTTTAACGGGATTAAGGTCCAGGGATTGGGTTGGCCACTCCAGAACTTTAAATTTGTTGGTCTGGAACCAAGATGCTGCTGGTTTACTGGTGTGTTTGGAGTTTTTGTCTTGTTGAAATTAAAATTTCAAGGCTATTTCCTCTTTGGCGTAAGGCAACATGACCTCTTCAAGTATTTAGATATAAGCAAACTGATCCATGAGGCCTTGTAAAGAGGTTTAAAAAGAATTGACAGATTTTTCTTTACGTTTTGATGGATATAAAATGCAGTGTTCCCAATGCGTGGAAATAAAAATTATTATAAGGATTTTGGCTTTACTCACGTTTTTAAACATGCTGCTATTATATTGAACACAATTCACAGTAATATAGTAACTGTAGCTGCTTTTACATGTTTCTCTGCATCAAAGAGCCTGAACTGGATGAGACGTCTCATTCAATCTAAATCTCACACATTTTTATTGAAGTTTAATCAGTTTAATTCCAATGAAACCTTCTAGATTTATTAGACCCTATATATATATTTACTGTATATATGACAGGAGAGAGTTGTTGGTTAAAAACACTCAATCCACAGAGAAACATACACAGCCTGTATTCAGAAACTGAGCCTTAAAACAAGCAGTCATGACTTCCGTGAAGTTGTGATGTCACTACTATACAGTCACCACCAACAGCCATTTAAAGAGGAGGAGGAAGAAGCTGGAGAAAAGAAGTGGAAAACTATACTGAGATGATCTTTGCTGCTTCAAATCTGGTTAGGGATGAAAAATTCACTATAAAAAACAGGAAAGTGAAGAATATGAGACATTTAAATGGTAGAAAAATAATCAGTTAACTACCAACGACCCAAAAAAGACACATATCAATGTTCAGGAATCAATAGTTAACAACTTAGACATCCAGCTTTACTGCAGTAATGGACTTAAATAAAGTGTAAAGTTGCTCCAACCAAGTTTCTCTGGTTAATTAACCCCCGTCTGTATATCAGCATGGATGAAACCTGATGTCTGGGTCTTTTCTAGGACTAGAGCTCTAGAGCTAAGCAGAACCCCATGATCTAGACCTAGTTAGTCAGGAGTTCATCCTACAGCAACATAATCCACATCAGACCATCATCATCTGTCACATGACACATTAAACTAGGACCATTTAGACAAAAACTCAACAAATCAAGGTGTATATCAGTTGAGTCACTAACTTGAGACTCTGCTTTGAAGAAAATAGCATTTTAATCACTGCTATAGTTTCCTTTTGCACAAATATGTCCATATACATCAACTATTTATCACAAAATACAAAATTCCTTTTTTGAGTTCTTCTAGAGACTTAAACAATTGAAGTTTGACTTTTACCTCCAGGAGGAAGGAGCAGGAAGTCGAGGACGTCATGTGACAGGAAGTAGTTGAAAACTTCTTCTTGCTTAAAAACCTTTGTCTAAGTACTATCATGTCATTAGAAAATGGCAGCAGCTGTAGTTGCTGGTGAGTTTAAATGGGTTAAACAGTACATTATAATTTTTTAATAGACTCTTTAGTGCATTAATGGCACCCAGAGGACGACCTGGGTGTGTATGGCCTGCACAAGAAAAATCATTTATGATTTATCACCAGTTTATTATTCATTTTTATTAAAACAGGTACTTACAAATTGCTGATTCTCAGTTTCAATGATACACAAAATATAAACAACTCTTTCTCTCCAGCAACAAAGAACTGGCACCTGATAAATTCTGAATGTTTGTGACAGATTCATTTTCACCAGTTTACTGAAGCTTGTTAACTTATTATTAATTGAACACATTAATACCTTTTTGCCCAATTTAAGGGCAATATTAAAAGAATGGCACATTGTTAAGATTTAAATTGCGACTCAATCAGTCACATTCAGAACACTTTCATTAATAATATATAACAATAAAACGTTAGCTTGCTGGTTGATGTATTTACAATGGGCGACATTGTCAATTTAACCTGCTGCAAATATGTTTTTACTTTACTAATAGATCCTTAAATTTAAAAAAAAAGGTCCTTTTACAGCAATCAGAATTGAAATTATGTAGGGTATATTGTAAAAACATGAAAAGAAATGTGTGAACATAAACCCGCAAGCTTGATTAATGATTAAGACAACTTCATCTGTATAAAAACTACAATTAAACAAGCTATAGAGGAAAAATAATCTATAAAACTCTTAAAAATATACTCTTTGTGATTCTGACTGTTACAGCCAACAAGTTTGTACATTATCACGGCACCACTTGTTCACCCTCGCTTTATTACACACTGAACACTAACCTGTGGATGAGGAATAGTGTTTTATATACACTCCTCTACTGTGCAGTCCAGAAAGGCTTAATTGTTGGGTCAGCCTGGCGGCTCAGTCGGCTTTAAGGTGCACCAGTGTCCGAATTGCTGGACTAGATCACTGCTTATTTAGAATTTGCATTGCAAGATGACCTAAAAGTGATTAAACTGGTCAATATTAATGGCTTATTTGGCAAGTGCATGTAAATGCTACTAACTTGTAGTAAGAACGTACCAAAAAACTCATATCCCATGCACCTTTTCTCTAGATTTAATTTATATTAAATATAAATTTTTAATTCAAGGACAAAAGACCATGAAATATGAATGAAAGACCCAAGATTGTACAGTAAATGGAAGCTTTGAGCTGGATAATTTTGTCCGTATGCTTGAAAATATTCAACATTCAACTTCTCTCAGGCATTATGGTGTGAAATCACATGAAATCTGAAGCTGTTCCTTTAGAGGAGTGTTTCCCAACTGGTGGTTCAGGACCCCAGCGAGGGGTCACTAGTTCAAGCTGAGGGGTTCAGTGATTACTGGCAGAACTGGAAAGTAGAAAATATCTTTATTTTTCTGACAATACTGTGTGTGTGTGTGTGTGTGTGTGTGTGTGTGTGTGTGTGTGTGTGTGTGTGTGTGTGTGTGTGTGAATCATTGGAATTAAAGGTATTTCATTGCTTTTTAACTGGTAAACATAACTGGTGAAGGAGGGTCTCACATAGATATTGCTTTGTTTTAAGGCAGGGGTGTCAAACATGTGGCCCAGGGGCCAGAACTGGCCCGCTTGTCACAAAAAACTGGACCAGTTGCTGTTTCTTCACAGAAATATGAAGTCAGTGAGAATGTTTCAGGACTCAAGGAATAAAATATTTACAATTTGGATTTGAAAATGATTCGTAAAGCAGGAAGTAACGCCACAAAGCTGTCAACAACTTGGTACCAGATAGTTTGACTCTAAGATAAAAATGGACTTTTAAATGAAAATAAACCAACATGAACACATAATGTACATTGAGAGACCTGATCAATGCTTCTTAAAACTGTATTTTTAAATTACAGTTTACAATTAGTCCAATATTGAGTAGAATTATGTTGAATTTGCTTATTTTAAGTTTTTTGTTCCAAAATATAAGACAAAAAATACAATATTAACATAACAATTCAATCTTATTGTAAGAAAACAAGATTAAATTGATCAAATTCAAGAAAAAATACTTGAAATAAACAAACTTATCTACCAGTTCTACTCAATATTGGACTAATTATACAAAAAACTAAATATTTCTTATTTTCACAATAGCTGAGACGCCATAATGTTGAAAGGTGTTTACAGGATTTGCACCGTTTTTTCTTGGCCATCAGGACGTGAGGTCAAGTCGAGCAGTTCAAGCGCTTTCTTCTCTGATTTGGTCAAA